>VWYP01029212.1:25866-116160 GCA_013400435.1 Pycnonotus jocosus | reverse complement strand
GTGGATACCCACGGAACACGAGAAGTACGGCGTGGGTGAGTGAAGGAGAAAGCGAGCGGGGCAGCGCGGGGGCGAGGAGCGGCGCTGCCGGCGGGGAGCGCATCCCGGGCAGAGCGGGCTCGCCCCGCGGGGCGCTGCTGCCGTTTCCCGCTGGAGCGAAGGCAGCGCCCAGCCCGTGTGAGTGCTGCCTTGGGGGCCGAGGTCCCGTCAGAGCGCGGGGGAGCGCCCCCCTCCCCGGGGGCACAACAAAGAGCTGCCGATGCCCGAGCCGCGGCTCCGGCGTCTCCCGCCGCTGCCAGGGGATGGGGCAGGGGCCGCTCCCCAATCTCCCAGGCGGGCGCTCGGTTCTCCCCGCCGGCGCTGGGTGAAAAGGCTGGCGTTTTACGGGGAGCAAAGCAGCCTAAAAACGTCGCTGGGAGCGGTAACCCAGCGATGGGTCGGTGAGAGACGGTGTCCGCCGGCGGCCCGGCAAGGAGCGGCGACGGGGCCGCGGGCATTGTTCGCGCGTCGGGGGTTTCGTCGCTGCTTCACTGGAAACCAGACAAAGTGTCGCTTGTGGGAGCCGCGCTGCCTCTCTTGTTTGTTCCCCTCTGCCCAGTGTAGGGCTCCGAAGTCCGCGGGTTTGACTTGCGGAGTGATCGGAGAGACTCGCAGTGATTTTATTTTTCTTGGCACCGCCTACGCCAACACCCGGTGAGCGCCGGCCGCTGGTCCCGGACAATAGCCCCCTCTGACACGGGCGTAGCTGAACTGTTGTGCAGACCTGCCGGTGTAGCACGCAGCTCTCCGTGTGTTTACGTCGCATTTGAACGCGGGGTTGTTCGTATTGGAGCAAAGCGGGAGGAGCGCGGAGCCCTCCTTTGTGTGTTGTGTGTACCAGCGCTGTGGCGAGCCGAGAGCGCGGGGCCGCTCCGTCCCATCTGGAGTTGAGCCCAGATGTTGCCGTCTTCCGAATGCTAAATTACACAGGTCATCGATGGGATTTTTTTTTCTTGACTTCTTTATTTGTCAGGTCGCAGCTGGGTTGCAAGATATTGATTAGTCTTGCCCCCCGCCTTTCTTCACGAAGATGGGCAAGAGGCTTAAAAACCACTCTGGGACTCTCTGGAATGGCATGCTGGATATTAGCAGTCAAGTATTTCAAGCTGCAGCCCTTGTCTCCTTCTATTTGTTGTTTATTTTTATTTTTGATCCTAGTATGCTATTTCACAACTGAAGCACTTGCCCCCCGCCCCCCTCCCATATGCGAGCTAAAAATCATTATCTTTCTTATACTGAAAACAAGCAGATAAACACTGTTCCACCTATTTGAATAACTATCCCATTGTTGCTAAACAATTAGCAGATATCCCTTAAGTAAGCTTTTCTACGTTTAGTAACCCTTTTCAGGTACTTAGAGGTGAATTGCTCTTCTGCTCTGCCTTGCTTACCAAAACTGGTGTCACTGAAATCTTACTCCCGCTAAAGAGATACAGTTGCATTTTCTCAAGAGAGCTTCCTTTGGATCAACCAGAAAATGTGGTCCCCTACAAAGATTGTCTTTATTTGTGCAAATATGAGATAGTCACCAAAACGATGTGTATTCTTATTTAAATTCATTTCCTGGTTTTCTGTGATTTAGCTTCCAAAGGCTATTCAAGATACTAACAAAAAGCCACTGTTCAAATTGGTTTCTCTGTACCGCCTAGGATGGGAATGATATTACAGTTCAATATGACTATTGCAAAATATTGAAATAGTAACCTAAAGTAATTTATTTTTTTTTTCCTCTTGGACTTTTCATGCTGTGTGCTCACTTACCTGCATGACAAGTGCTGTCTGCAAAATCTTCACACCCAATTACCCTGTAAGCTATTGTACTACATGGCCGTGGGAGGAGAGGCAGGAGAAAGGGTTGTATCTTGCTGTGTAATTATTTAAACTTTATATAAGATGAACCTCATAAATCAAACTTGCGTTTTGCACCACAGACCAGTTTATGTGGTTTCTTTTTTACTGATGAGATTATTACATTTCTAAACAGCTATTTTGATATTTGTGTGTTTATCTGCTCTGGTAAAATGGGTGTGTTAGGAAACCCCTTTGAGAATCCTGATTAGTTGCATATGCAAGCATATGTATCCTTTATACAAAGAGCTCAGGACTTGCATCAACATCAGACCTAATCTGCATTTTCAGTCTGAATTCTGCAGCACATGCTTTGTGCTGCACATTTCTGCTGTGATGCCAAAATGGATGAATAACCAGACAACAGCCACCTGGTTGCACGGAAGGGTTGCTGGTAACCAGGTGGCTGTTGCTCACTTGCACAGCCTGACTGATCCCACTTTGAGGGGTAGGTAATACAAGTCACAGTGTTCTACAAATTTTTTAACTTCTGTCTGCTAGCTATTGATATTATCTGCTTGATTTTTTTTGTTGAGTGTGTTGCTTAACTCCAAGTTCATTTACTAGCAGGCAGACACACTGCTAGTTCATTTCATAGTAGACATTCATGCTGCTGTAAGGAGAACACTACTACCGTTTTATGTGCCAGCTTTTGTACTACAGTTGTGTGTTTTTATTTCCAAGGTTATAGATTTTGTCAGTTATGTTGTGTTATCCCTCAGGATGCTGCAAGTTAAATAAACACTGGAATATTTTTGGTATTGAGAACTTGCTTTGTCTGGGTTTTGATATCTGTATTTTCAGAACAGAAGGTTAAGCTTGTATATTTCACTTTGCAATTTCTTATGTTTCGAATCACACCTTCAGGTGTGGTCTCAAATCAGCAATGGCATTATGCAAAGGATCCTGTGGTCATTTATGTGGAGTATTTAGCACAAGTGTATGCTGATAAAAGGGTAGGAGAGGTAAGATTATTTTTTGCTGTTAGCAGTGTTTAAATCTGGTAGATATCAAATGAAGTTGACTTGCTTACATACTGTATGTTGATCTATGTGAACTGAGAACCCAAGAGAATTAGAGATTCATTTAGGTTGGAAAAGGCCTCCAAGATCACAGAGTCCAACCAATGACCAATATTGTTTAGAACAATAATCAAACCCTTTGTTAAAAGAGTCATTTAAGACTGCCTAGCTTTGGATGCTCTGCAGGCAGCAAACCAGTAAGTGTAGCTTTCAAAAGTAACTCTGCTTGGTGCATACTGGAAATTTTTAGCTGTAATAAATAAGTCACAGGACTACACAGTTACTTTGTAACTGCTGTTTGGAGTAAAGATACAAGTTCTGTTTCGTCCTCTCTATTCAGGACATCTGTTTTTCTTTTTGTCTCACCAGATCTGCATATTGCCATATCATCTGATTTACCTGAATCTGTAAGGGTGCAGTTATGTTCTCTGCAAAGTAGGCAATTTACCATTTTTCACTGAGCACAAAGTTTCTCAGCATTTCTCTGGAAGGCATTTTTTGGACTAGGGTGGAAGATTAATTAAGGAGAAAAATTAAAAACAGTTGCTGAATGTATCACTTAATTTATAAGCAGGATGGTATTCCAGATGCCGAAGTCATTCTGTACAGCAAAATATACCAGCTTAACTCGGCCAAGCTGAAATAGTGGTTGATATTTTTAGTGTGGTTAAGCCATAAATGTGCCATTTTGAGCAGACCATGAGGTTTTGGGCATCTCCTAGTTTATAGATGGAGAAGTATAAGGTTCAAATGACTTTGTACTGTAAGCTGAGGTTCATAGGAGGAAAAAGGCCTGTTAGTTGATCACAGGAGCAGTATTGACTTGCACATAGACAAAAGCCAAATCAATTGGCTTGTGTCCTGTTCTGAGTTGCAGCCAAACTAGTCTTGCTAGCAGTCCTGTTGAAAGGTAGCAAAGATATCCTTATCTCCATGCTGCATTCCCTTTTTTGACTGCAAGCTAACTTTACTATAAATGAACTTGGTTTGTTTAGCTCAACAGTATCTCTGTCAATAGCATGGTATAATGTTTTGTTAAACATAAACACTTCATTAGCTTTTCTTCTGTGCCACTTCAGACAGTACAAATAAAGTCTTTAATCAAGCCTTATTCTCCATTCCTCTCCATGAATTGTGCCTCACATTTCTATGTGGCTTTCACTTTGTATTTTTGTCTTAGATTGTCACTAATAATGAGCTCTACCCAAAACTTCTATCAAGCTGTCTAAATAACTGTTTAGACTTGAGGCAGGGCGAAACTTAATGTATTTGTGGGCTCATTTAACTGAGGGGCAGTTGAAGGGTGATTTTTACTTTAGTTACTGCTTGTAAGTGTTTGTGGGGCTGGTCTCCTGAAAGCAAGTGGAGGTGAGGTACTATGGAGCTCCAAGAATGAGTGTGACAGGATATTAGTTTTCCCTTTGCCTCACTGGGACAGTGGGAGTCCATTATGAAATATTCCTTGAGTTCTAGCTGAGATGACATAGACCCACACATTTTCTATAGGAACATTTTTGACACATGACACATTTCTCATGGAGACTTTTATATCAATTTAGTATGTCAGTCAAATAAAGGTGATATATTTTTCAGTCTTTTATATAAGCAGCAATTTTCAATGTCGTTAAAAAATGGAATTATCTCAACCTGCAGCTTTTGGACAAAAAAAATTGCTGACTGTTGGAGTGCAGAATATGAAGTTGAGATTCTTATGTAATTTTTGGATGTAAGACTAGTCTTAGGTTAAACAAATTAGGTGGTGAAATTTTCTTGAAATAAGGCTAAATCAAGATTTTAAAATGGATTTTAAAAAGCTGCCTCCAAAAATCTGTAGACTTCTTTATGGGTCTGTGATGCTTTGAATGTCTTCACTATCTCCTAAGGACAGCTCAGGACTGGCTGGCTCATTAACATGTTATATAGTGCCCTTCAGAGACCCCATTTTTCCCATTCACTACATATCTGGAGCTACTGAGGACAGTTTCTGAAGGCAGAGGTTATTTTGTGGCTAGCTGTATACTGATGTCACTCTTTCTTCCTCTTTTGCTGTATTGAGTTTTTTTGTAACCATTCTCAGTGTTGGACTTGTGAGGCTACTAACTGGGCTAGATTTATACAAAAGGTGATGGAACAATGGGGAAATAAATGACATAAGCCATGAAGGTGAGAATGTGTTCTCCCTGTGGAAAAGGAGAAATTTTTTTGCTTGTTTGTTTTTTTGTTTTGTTTTGTTTTTCCCCAGTCTAACATAGGGTAATGTAATCTGTGATGGCTTCTGCTCAGTCAGCGTGTGATGGAGGCACTAACTTCTCTGTCAAGAAAGCTGTAATTGGTTCCTGGACTCCTACCATGCAGATTTCAGCAGCTTTTTGTACTGCTGCAAGAGTGTCTGCCATTGACTCATCTCTTAGCTTCCCTAACCTGCGCCCCAGAAAGGAAACTTCAGTATAAAATTGGGTTTCACATTTGCGGCCTGGTACAATGTTTTCTATGATGTTCTGTAGTTCTCAGCTCATTTCTGAGTGTAATTCAGTGTGTGGGTTTTGGTCTATAAAGTTCTTAGTAATTTGAGTTTTGGGATGGAGGAAAATCATGAGGAGAGCATTTGACTGCTTGGATCATTTGTGACACTTGAATCTATTCAGCAACTGAGACAAGGCACTTTGAGCAGACAGTTTGCACCCCTGGGAAATGTGTGGCTTCATTTCTTTAGTTTTGAGAGACTTTGTGTTGTACTTTGTGGGTTTTTTTTTGTTGTTGTTTTTTTAAATTGGATTTGTTGGTTCTGTGACTGTACAGGGAAACAAACTTGATAACCCGTCAAAGCCTGGTTCTTCACAGAAGGGTTGAAATGCAAAGGTTTTTCTTCATTTTCAAATGAAATTTCTTTTGTGGGATTTTTTTTTGGTGTAACTGTACAAGTAGTCTTTTGTTTGGCTTTTCTTAATTTTCTTGCTATCTGTTTGTGAGGAGCTGGGCAGAATGACTTTGAGGTGACCATCATCCACTTCCCAGTAATTTGGAAGCCAGGTGACTAACCTGGAGGGAATTGCCTCTCTTTATTTATTTGTCACATGCATTTAATTTGTCTTAAATGTCTCTAGCATTATATAATACAGAGGATTGATTTTTTAAATTTTTTTTTCCTGAAGGAGATCAATAGAAATATAGAAAAATGTTTAGGAAGTGTTTTGAGAGATTTAATCTGTACTGCTTTCTCAAGGCTGGGTCAACTCTAGCTGTCACTTCTGAAGGATATTTGCCAATATGTGTTTTAAAATGCTGATAGCAGAGCATCTACAACTTCTGTAGTCAGTGCTTAGCAATCTCACTAGCTAGGAAGTGTTTAGCACTGGACCAGTTTTCCTCTTGAATGTATCATTATGTATATATGAAGGCTTGCCAAGACTTTTCCTTTTATGAAATAGCTCCAGTTATTTCATTCTTTCCTTGTAAATGATATGTTCCTATCTATGAACAATTGATCCATGTTCAAAACTAGATTGGGAAACTTTTTAGGTGTGATGTGTGTTGTCTGCTTGTCATTCCTGGTGTGACATTTGTTCCTTTTGCAGCAGCATTGCACTGACTCATGTTCAGTTGGGAACTGCTAATCAATCCTTCAGATCCTTTTCCGGAATACGGCTGTCTAGACAGTCCTTCCATCCTGTATTTGTCAGCTGATGATTTCTGCTTATGTGTCTTTACTGAATGGCACTTCTCTTCGATGCTATTTATTCCATTTGTCAGCCACACTTACTCCCAAATTTCCTTTCTCTCATATGCCTGTTGGAAGCACCCTGTTTGACAGGTTTGAGAGATGAAATTTAGGAACTGTACTTGCTAGCAGAAACAGATCTTGTTATGAGAAGCAGTGCATGATAAGCAACCAAAGATGCTTGGATGCCACAATTATTTGCCATTAGTTTGTGTTTGTATGTTCAAAGGAATGTGTTTTTCAGATCTTTACAATGACAAGAAACCAAAGTGAGCTGTTTGCAGTTTCTCTTCATAATGCATTTTTCTGGTTACTCAGAATTTGTTCCCAGTTATATAGTTTAAAGATAATATGATAACTTGTCAACTTTGCATTTTTGGGCACCTGAAATGTTTTGTTTAAAAATAATGCTGATCTAACTTCCAGATGCTCATGGGTGAATAGGAGAGCTGCAAACAGTGCAGCTCTGAAAGTCACCTGTGCTATGGGGACAAAGAAACAAGCTTGAACTTTGCAATCTGTCATGCATTGTGCTTGCTCTTTTTTGTTGTTTTGAGTAAGAAAGTAGGATAAGAAATTAGTTTTGCAGTATTAAAAAATGAGAAGTCTTACTGTAGGGAAAAAACCCTTCCTGATACTGATTGCACCTTTCATCTTTCTCCAGTTAAGAAACCAAGTCAACCTATTTTTTCAAATTCACATACAATTATTTATCTACTTTAATATTATCTACTGAAGTTACTACAACTAAAAGTGAGTAAGGTGTGTTTACTCAGGTCATTAGTACAAGGAATTTTGTTTTCTTGGTAGTTTGTGTGTAGTAAACCATACTAGTAGATGAGGTAATAAAACTGAAAATGGAGTTAATTAGCAAGACTCATGGTGTGTGAGGAATAACTTAAATTGGTTTCAGTTTTGCTTCTTGTGTTACTGGATTTCAATTACTGTGTGTTTTTGTGCTTTCAGGGCTCTGGAAGTAGGTGGTGGCTGGTCTAATGCAGTCAGTAGCTAAATCATGTCCTTGTTCAGTCCTTTCTGCAGCAGAGAAGAAATGTTGAAATCCGTTGCTTGGGATTTCTTGATCTGAATTTTATTGTTGTTTACACTGAACTTAGGATTTCTGAATTTTATTTAGAAATGCAAAATGAGTCCCTAACTATAAAGTGACAAGAAACCTCCTT
Organism: Pycnonotus jocosus; assembly: GCA_013400435.1. Taxonomy (NCBI): domain Eukaryota; kingdom Metazoa; phylum Chordata; class Aves; order Passeriformes; family Pycnonotidae; genus Pycnonotus; species Pycnonotus jocosus. Next base: position 108,352 of record VWYP01029212.1, on the reverse strand, counting down.
TTCATGAATAGTTTTCATGGAGTAAGTGGAAGTCTACATACACTGTGGATGAGAGATTATAACTGCATAATAGGGACTCTTCTGTAATAGAAATTATGGAATTCTGTTTAGTTTTTAGAGCAAGGCATTTTCCTTTACTCTCATAGATAATTTACTATGTAAAAGGATGATGTTTTACTCTTTTGCAACTCTTTGAAATTACAGGTTAGAATACAGAAATTAAATGATTACTCCATAAAGTCTTATTTTAACTTTTCTCCAGAGTAGTGTAGTGAGGTGAGTATGTACAAGATGTTGGGCAGATTGGGACAAGACACACCAGGACTTCTGATGTTTTGTTTTGTTCCATGGGCTAACTGCAAAATTTGTATTATTTCATTATTAAGTCATTGTTTGTATTATTAATTATAAAACTTATATTATTTCATTATTTCTGTTATAGAAACCCTAATGGGTAACTACTTGATCCTTGATCAAGCAGGAGTTATGTTATAGACTATATAAGTGTGCAGTAGTTTTACTTCCATGAAGTAGCATTCATGCTTCTTTGAGTGATGTTACCAATAAAATAAAGACATTAAATTTTTTTTTCCCTGAGAAAAGCCCTGCATAAGGATGGCTGTTGGGTTTTAAGTGTACTATCTTATCTTTTGGAGAAGAATATAGCTTGGAGTAACTTAAATGTTATCAGAGATAACACTATGAACCACTGAATCCATAGGTACAACTGTAAGGAACACTCAGACTTCCAGGTGCTGCTGTGAGGTACACTGCTTGAAACTAAGCAAGATAGAGATAGGGGTAGTTCTCAAAAAAATAAAATTGGATAATATTTTGTATCTTCAAGGAATATGCCTCTTTTCCTAGGCTGCATGGTTTGGGTCTCACATCTGTACTAGGCCTTTTACTACAGAGAGAATACAGAGCTTGACATGCAGTTTGTCTTTGCATAGGATTTAGAAGTGTTCCTTCTGGTGTTAAGATTGTTTCCTCCCTTACTCTGATAAAGAAGAAATATAAGCTCCTATTTTTGAAACAATTTTATGGACAACAATTGGCAGAGCTGCTGTTATTTGTGGCTAATAGTGGAAACTCCTTAAACATTCTTTACTTATCTGTTTCTTCCCTATTCCTCTTCATTCGCCCCCTGCCCCCAGCTTCCTTCCTTTTTTTTGGTCTGTAAAACTTAGAATTTCCTCTTTTNTTTTTTTTTTTTTTTTTTAAAAAATTGTAATTTTCCTTTTTTTTTTTTTTTTTTTTTTTTTTTTTTTTGTCCTAAGGTGGAAAATAGAAGATCCCCTGTTCTTCTGTTTCAATATAAGAAGCACGTGTCAGTTCTCTACCAGGTTCATAACCTCTATTCTTCCACCTAACCCTGCCAGGAAAAAAACAAAAACAAAAACCTAGCTGATTATAAGTCAAGCCCAAATGATATTGATAACCTCTCTTCCATTTGGAATAACAAGACCTTTTTCTCATAGGGCCAGATGTAGTTCTGAGTTCTCAGCTGTGTTGAAATAATGGGCTTATTCCTATTGTTTGCCATGTTAAATTGGTAAAGGTGGCTGTATCTGCCTGCACATATTTTGCCATTTTATTTGTCTTGGTGAAATATGTCAGTGATAATAGTAAGCATTTCAAGTTACAGATTCTCTGGTTGCTTCCATTACTCAATTCAATCACTTAACTTTTCATTTTTTTTTCAGATTGAATTGGAAGACAAAAGACATGTATATGAAAAAGAAAACAGACAAGTTAGGCTTTTCATAATGATTTAATTATCCAAAGACTGTTTCTTTCCACCAATTAATTAAAAAAACATTGTAAGAGATGCTGAAAATACGTAAAATATCAGAGTACTGTGTGTTTTTCCAGGCAAATGTGTGGTGTTCTTGCATGTGAGGTTGCTGTTGGTTTTAATCTTCTTTGGAGATAGTGTTTGGAAATGTAACATGGCAGGCAATATTCAGAGGAATCTGAGGTAATGGACTCAGCCTCAGACATGGTGACTATGGAAAATCACTTATTCATAATTGCCTGCAGTGTTACTTCTTTTAAGCTGCTGTCAGTGGTTGCTTTTCAAAAACACTATTGTTTCATTGGTATATATTTTTTAAAAATATGAATAATAGCTTTATCTCAACCTGAGCAATTATAATGTGCTTCAAGAAGCAATATATAAAACTTGTTCTCTTGATGAAAAGCCTTGTCTTCCTGGTGGCAGGAAGGATGAGTGGTGTCAGGCTTGCTGTTGCTACCTCTCTGTTTTTCAGTGTTGGACTGAATCCATTGCTTTTGTATCTTCAATCTTAAGTGTAATCTTGCTTGTTTACATTCAGAAAATTTCTGGGGAAGCCTTTAAGACTGAAAATTGTTGAGCTTTAATGTATTTACATGCAAAGAAAAACATCTCTTTGTTTCACTTCTGCAGAGACTGTTCTGCCAAGCTGGCTGAGGCTTGAATAGCAGTGCCTCTAAAAATATATATTTAATAGGTATATTAAATAGCTCCAGTTTTAAAGAAGCCTGATATAAAGTCTATCTATTAAGCAGGCACAAATTATGTTGGTCCCTGTTTTCCCAGTCTAATCTGAAAAATGTAATCTAGTAAATAGGAAAAGTGCAGCTGCAACGTTAGAGAAATTGCATTGGTTTTCATCTTGGTTCTTACAAAGATATGTTTTGATTTATATTGATAAATATTGCCTCTAGCTCTCTTTTAGAGCAGCCAGTTAACAGCATAATAATTGACATGCAAATGTGGTTGTACAGCTGATAGAGATCTGTGGTCTTTAGCAGTGTGCTTTGCTTCTTTTTGAGTTCCCCAGCAAAACAGTGACCAAGTAGAAAGGGACTGGACTGATGAGGAGGTGCCTCTTTTCAGAGAGACAAGGGTCCAGTATAAACCTATTTAGCTGATATGTACTGAATGGACTCTTAAACTAGCAAGTTAGGATCTTTTGGTTAGCCTATGAAGTGGATTTATTGTTTGCAGAGCCATCATGAGTTTGGCTTGGAAATGACCTCTGTAAAACACCATTTATGTTTTTACATACCTCATGCAAAACCTTGAAAGCACTCTGCAGACTACAAATAGGAGGTTTTGTGTAGGATATGAATACGCACAGCTACACTTCCAAATGTTAAAGTAATCCAGGAAACTCAGAATAGCACATTGTCTTGAGTATACGTGTGTGGTAAAACTTTGAGCAGAATATCATTGCCTGGGGACCAGCATGGCCATGGCCAGGCCATCTCTGGGACTCACCCAGCTCTGGCCATGTGCTCCCCCCTATGCCTTTGTAACAGCTATGATGAGCAATTCAGAGAGCTGATCTGGCTGAAAACGAATCTCTTTTTTGGCAGGGAGGTATTTACACTGCATCAGCACCTCTAGCTGGGTTTGGATTGTCTGCCAAAGTAAGTGTGCCAGTGTGGGGAGAGGTGAGGGAGGGTGCAGCTGGGACTACAAAGGATGGCAGGACCCCAGCTCTCTGCATGTGCCTGCAGGCACATCCGATGAGGTGTAACAGAAAGCCACAGCCTAATGAGAAATTTAGTTGGCCTATCAAGAATATGACACTTTTTATGGGGCAGGAAGAAATAACAAGCTGATAGATAAACTGTATATCATCTTATCCAACTGTTTGGTCTGGATTCGTGTGTGTTTTGTTTACAGAACCCACTGTTAGTTATAAAACTCTTACACATTTTAAGTTACTGCCAAGCACAGTAAGTGCTTTCTTATTCTGGAGGCTACTTCATGAGCAAGTACTTGTTTTTGCAATCTCAAACTTTGTCTTCCTTGCAACAAGCAGAACTGTCCAAGCACGTGTTTTGGACATGAAGTTGAGATCCATTTTTGTGACTCCTTAGCAGGCTGCTAAAATAGTTTGAGTGTCACAAGATCAGAAAATAAAAACTCTAAAGGTATTATTTCAATTTTGTGGATGTAAAATTAGTCAATTTATGCCATGGAGAAAAACTTACGGAAAAAGGTGGAAAGTGACAGAACTGAGAACTGGTAAATGTACATCCAGAACCCTGTGATATGTAAATAGCACAGTAAAACAAAATGAGCACAGGTGTCATACTTCTAACATTGTTATGAGAGGTCTTTGTCCTACTGCTGCATTCCAAACATAAACAGGTAAACATGAAGTACTTTCAAAATCAAAATACGCAAAAGAAAAAATGAACAGTTCTGCCTGATATGATAAAATTATTTGATTTTTGACAATTTCACAATAAAATATTTTATATACAAATATAGACATAAATACTTTATAAACATATTTTATAATGATGACATATAATAATGTGGTTGTTATGAGAACTTGAATATCCTCAGAATAGTGAAAACTGCTGCTTCTCAAAAATGATGGCTCTTGAACATTGCCATTGCCTCGTCAGTCAGCATAGATCTGGGAATAAATTTGAGGAAAAGGCCTTGGCAGTTTCTCTTTCTAACTATCTCTACTAGTCTTGTCCCATTTCTTCTTTGCTGTGGCTATCTCTGTTAGCTCTTCTGGAAAGCATCAGTGGAGTGCCTGAGTGTTCTGCACTGCCACAGTCATGTTCCCATCTGGCTCTTATCCCCTGTCACCAAGCTCATTTGTATCATTTCTCTCTGTCTGGTTTTTAGATCTGAAAAATATGACTCAAGCTTACTCTTGAAAATACTCTTTGGTTAATTATGCATTGTTTGTTTTGTACCAAAATAAGTTTTGGATACATAACAAGAACCTTCAGCACAGAAGGAATTGTTTGATTTGGCTATGATCTATGGGGTACCAGACTTCTCAGTGTGTTAAATATGAAGCAGCATCCTTATCACTTTTCTGGTATGGTAGCCATAAAGCTGGAGTGTCACATATGTACTATCATACTGGAGGCATTTTCTTGGGTGCCTTCTGCCCTTCTAAATTAGTCTAGTTAGGAACTGACTTTTACTGTGTTCAAAGCATTTTTAAAATCTAAAACACCCTCTGGGAGTGGATATGTTTAATGTACAGAAATGTATGAGAATAGGAACTGGAATAAGATACATAAACTGTGTATATTTTTTTTTTCAATTTCCTCAAATTGTCAGTCACCTTGCTTGTGATAACTTCAATTACAAAGTGTGTTTTTGACCAATTGTCACACCAGGTTTTGAATTTGTTTCCCTGCTATTCAGCCCTACCACAATGGACTGGGAGGTGAGGAGGAAAAAAAAGGAGCTATCATATGTCTGATAATTGTTGTTTGGCTCATATCCAGGGTTCTGTTTATAAAGAGTTGATCATAAAATATGTAACTTGTCTGAAAATGTCAATATTTACTTTTATCATGAAGTCTTGATTTGTTGAAATACCTTTAAAATTTTAGGGGCAAATAGTTGTTATCAGGCAGCTATTCCTATTGCTTTTTGCAAAGTGTTGTTTTGCCAAGTGTTCCTATTGCTTTTTGCAAAGACAGTTTAGATAACCCTTAGCCTTTACATCCATATATGTGTTACCTTTATTTTTTAAAACAAATCTGCACTGTCAGTTTGACAAAGGAAGTGTTTGATGGGTGATTTCTTTATGGATGATTAGATACAAAGACAACTTCCTGATAAAATATGATGGTGGTTTTGAAAGTAATAGCTTGGTCTCCTCAGATCTATATTTAATAAGAAAGCTGTTTGGGCAGGTCTGGCTTTGCTTCTTTTTAGTTAGAAAGGTTGGATACTGGGTAATTCCATGATGCAGTCATTTTTCTTCCCCTCTAGAGAACTTTAGCTCCAGAAATTCATCAGTGCGTAGTTCAGCCGTAAAATACTCTGACTTTTTCCTAGCATTAGTTATTTTGTACTAGCTACAAAGAAATTTGTGTTCTGTATGGATGTTGACTTAATGAGCGTGTGAGGCCTTCCTGCAGCCTGTGGTATGTCATGGGGGCCCTGGGGAGCTGAGAGGAATGCTGGGCCTTCAGACATGGCAGGGAAACGCTGACACTGCTACTGTAAAATGTTGCAGCACACAAACAGTGTAGCATACCTGATTTAAATACCTCAAATTCCCCGAGCTTAGAGGTAGAGCAGAATTTCATAGCATTTGCTTTGTAATCTCATGTCAAGCTCTCTTCAAGGCAGCATTATACACTTGTGTGTGAGTGGGTGAATAGCACTTGGCAGGCTTTTCTGGCACTTGGCTCTTCTAGCATCTCCTACAATAATGGCTTAGAAGCAGAACTTCTACCCCTCCCCCTGACAAATTTATCCATGTGCTTCTCCCAAATATGATATTTTCTGTACACTGGCAATTTCAGGCAAAATTACCTCAAGTTTCTTATAACATGAAAAAGAAATTTACTTGCACAGGTGTGTGGAGATGCAGACAAAGACTTAATGCTAACTGGTTTTGGTTACTTGTAAACTGTTTTTTACCTAGAAACCTTTTGCATGTTAATCTTGCAAAGGTGAACTGCTATAATTCATGAAGTATATGACCTGAAAACGCTTATGTTAAGTATATATTTTATTTGTATTTTTGGAGGGGCTTTTCTGGTAAATATGGACACAGGTTATTATAGCAGTATCAGCTGGAAATAAAGGGAGACTTGGACACAGGTACCTACAAATTTAGGCTTGGCAGATCCAGTAGAGGATTGAAGGTCCTGGGTTTCAGAAGAGACTGGATGAGAGATTATGGAGAGCAAGTGAAATGACAGGCAGGGGCAGAGAGGTCAGAACTGCCATGTGGTTTTATCAGGGTTTACTAATGAACTTACAGAGAAAAAAGCTGGTAGTCAGGGACAGAGAGTAAGGAGGAGTTAGGATTATAGTGAAAGGCAGAAAAATATGTGAAAGCATGAGAGAGTTTTTAAGAAATACTTTTTATGATCCACTGATGGCCTGTTTTGTGGCATCTGCTGCCTGCCTTTCCAGTAGGGAAGTAGTAATTATCACTTACTGCAAGACTTGCAGAATAAAGACAGTGGGGGAAGCAGATCTGGAAAGTGTTTCTGGATGTTGTGCTGTCAGGGATTATGGCTTGGAAATCATATACATTAGATTACTTCTGGTCCTAGCTGGATCTTACTAAAGTACACTTCAGAAACAAGACCATGTCAAAATTTTGCAGTGCTTGATTCTGCTTGAATTCTCAAGGAATCATGTTAGCTGTGTGATTTTTAGGTAAAGACCTCAGATCTGAGCGTTCTATAATCAGTTGTCTTTGTCTTAGTTTGTAGGTCATGCAGGTTTTAGTTTGCTAGATAACAACCCCAGGAGATTCTTGAATGTTGCTAATGAGCTTTGGCCTAATCAAAAGTCCTCATCCTCTGGCTCAGGGCTCACTGCTATCTGAACGAACTGTTCCTGAAAATATACAGTTTCTCATTTCCAGAAGGCTGCTTAGAAACTTTTGGCTCAATACTTAATTGTGGCCAAAGAAGCAATTGAATTGAGAGCTCATGGGGTAATGCTGTTTCCTGTATTAAGTGCTCCAGCCACTGAGGTGCTAGTGAATTTGCTAGGAATGGGCAGCATTCAGCTGCAACTTGAGGATTCAGTTACTGTGTGACCTACAAATGACAGAGACAGTGGTAGATGTTGAAATAATTAGACACTGCAGATCTCATCTGTAAGATGTTCCTGCTTTTTTACCAAGGTAGTGGATTCTGTCAGTGTCCTGTGTCTGCTGGGAATCAAGTTTGAATTAATTTGTAAGTATGGTTTTACTACTTGAAAGTTATCTTGATTAAATGACATGTTGGCTTGGCTTTGAAAGTGCTTTGTTTGCTAAACAATACATTAGCATTCCCTCTATTGTGACCTCACTTCACCTCAGTAAAGTACAGACTAGTAGAACTTGTGTAATAAAAAATACTGTTTATTAAATAAATCGAAGAGTATGTATTTGATAAGAAAAGTAGGAAGTGATGAGTGACTGTGATTTATTTTTTTTGTTAAACTAAGGTTGACTGCAGGATTTGGTTTTTTCTTTCAATATATTTATTTTTTTGTTTTAATAGGCTTCTGTGTAGAGCGAGCCTTCAGTCTGCTGGCAGGCACTCTTAGTTAGAAAACACAGCAAGTGTGTTTGAGTACATGTGTACCAGAACTGCTCAAAATATCACAAAGGGCTGTGGCAGAAAGTGAGTCTGTATCATCATGAACTGTGCAGCAGAAGTGTGATGAATGCATATAGTGTTTGTCTGGTGGTCTTTTTATTGAAAATAAGAAATATTTCAGAATAAATTAATAACTGTAGTTGTATGTTTTAAATGTCTGTTCTCACATAGTTCATCTTTGAAATCTTAAATATGTGTTTGAAAGTGCTTTCAGTTTTCCTATCACAAATATGAGTTAAATTTTCAAGTAATGCAGCTGTGTGTGTAGTGGAAGACACTGGTGACCTTACTAAAGACCGAATTCAGGCCATTCGGCTACCATCCAAATGCTCTGCCAGCTTAGCTACTTGACCACCTGCTTCTGTTTTTCCATTCCCTTTGCAAATGTAGGTTTTGTTCAATTTCTGGCATCTCATCATTGCCTTTCATAAAAAGAAATTAAATTGGTGGATAAGGTTGGCACTGTAGACCACTTGGATGTCTTTGTGACTCTTGTAGTCATTTGAATTTTCATCAGCCATCCAAGCATGGGCTTGTTGGAAAAGAACAGAGGATGATGCCTTCTGCGCATCCACGCTTGCTTTCCCCAGCCATGCTGCTACACTTTGGATTGCAAGACTCAGTGGCAGCCATGTAGTTGTGCCCAGTCTCACTGTAGCTTTCCTGCTCTGCATGAGCTTGGTGGTTATCCTCAGTGGAAAACGTCCAGGTAGTGCTAATGTGCTGTTTGAGTGTGTGGATATTCCTTTAACTGTTGAAACAGGCAGCTTAAATTCTTTGTTCATAGCTTTTCAATATGCAATATTGAAGAAAAAGGAAACACTGGTTGTAAATATGACTTTGAGACCTTATGGTAAATGCTTTTGAGTATGAATCCCTTAATAGTAATCCCCAGCAACTGGCATGCTGAATGGGGAATCCTCAGTAATGAGTTACATTCCCACATCTACTACTGATCTGCTCATTGACTACATCCAAATCACATGACCTCAGTGCCTGGTTTGTAAAGCAGCACTCTGAAAAGCAGGCTGTCACTGCTGACTGAAAGCTTGTGTACTTGTTTCATCTGACATAGCTGAGATAGTTCAGGACTTACGTCTGTGGTTGGTTGATGAAGACTAGAGGAAAAATATGTGGCTTTTCTGTGGCTTCTCACTGTGTTAAATACTGCTGTTGGTTTCTAAAGTTTTTGTCCCATTTTTGTCAAGAGATATAACCATGATGCAGTCATTTGGGTGCACTTAATTTTAAACTAGAAAAATCATAAATTACTTCTGATTTCGATATAAATGCCAATGGATTCTTTTTTATCTTGCACTTTAAAAATGTGTCAATCATGGAAAAAAGTTGTCTCCTGCTTGTTTTCTGTTGCATCTGAAGACTACATTTGGTGTTCCCACGGGCTTGGTCTAGTGAAGTGGATAGGGTGAAATAGGAAGGTACTGCAGAAGCTGTGAAAATGCTTGATGAACTCTCACTTTCGTTTTGGTGTTTGTTTCCATTGCATTCTGTAATACCTACATTAGATGTCATTTTTCAAAAGGTTGCTTGACTACCTGGACTGTCTTTTGCTGGTGGTTTAGGCAGGAGAAAAAAGTGCACTGGCTGTGAATCTGATCTAAATATAGTCACCTATGCACATACTTGCAGCATTGTTGGGGTGAGTGTGATTTTTGTAATCTGGCAGTATTACTTGTTAGACAGATTAGTAACCTGGCAATGCTGAAGTGGGAACTTTGGTCTGGGAGGCACAGAGCCCAGGTTTGAAAGCCTACATGTTCTACAATTTAAGAAGATATCGGGTCTGTTAAGATCATGGGATCTGGCATCAGGACGTGGTTGTGCAGATTCCAGTGTGAGATGTTGAGGGTCTGCATGAGATGTGTGTAGGTGTGGGGCTGAGAAGTTTGCTGGATTGCCACTGAAATGTCTACAGGTCCCTCTGACATCCTAGAGGGCTGCCATGATGGTCCCAGTTAAGGTGAGTCAGTGTTATCAAGAAACTTAATTTCCTCTAAGCTGTCATGCTATAGAGGCTTCAACAGAAATATTAAAAATTCTTTGAACATGTCTTACTGGTTTTGATAATTTATTTAACAGAAACGGAATAATTGAGCTCCCATTCTTAGCTTTCTACAGTAAATATTTATGTTCTCTTTTGGTTTTTGTCTCTTGGGTACCACAGATAAATTTCAGAGACAGTGTTCATTCATTTCTTTACTTTCCTGCCCTTCTTTGTAAAAGAATCTACCATGGAACAAGCCCTCAAAGCAACATGATAAAACTTTGTGAAAAAACCCCAAAACCAAACTACACCCCTCCCAATCAAAAGGAAAAAAACAAAACCAAAACCAACCTAAAAAAAAGCCAAGAAAAAACAAAAACCCAAACCAAAACTCCACAAAAGATTCCTCCAACAAAATACAAATCAGTTCAACATCTATCAATTAGTATATAGTATTCTGTTTGCAGCATGTTAGAAGGACAGTGCAATTAAACAATACACATGGGAACAATTTTCTTTAGTTACTTGTAAACATTTGGAGCCAAGTGTAAGGATGAATGTGTGGCTTGGTGTCATCTGATACAGGGGAAGATTTCTTTGTGTCCTGTTTATAGAGTTTTTGCTTCCCAATTGGTAAAACACTGTATATTATAAAGATAGGTTAAGGAAAACATTACCTTTTTGAAACATTTGCTGTTATTGTCTTGTGCAAATCACATGCTGTCAGCTGTTAGTGTGTTTTTGTTTTTGTGGGGGTTTTTTTGTGTCAAATGTAGATTATTTTTCTATTCACAGTGGTGTACAGACAAGTAGTGGACTGCTATATGCCAGCAATGTGCCACTGCAAGTCTGAAGTAGTAGTATCTGGATTAAGATAATGAATAACAGCTTTTCTTGATATATCTTAAAGAGTATTGGAAGAGCATCCAAGCTCTCCAGAGATTTACTTCTTTTTTAACTGGCTGTATGTTCACCATACTTGGGCTTTAGCCTGGATAGATTTTGACATATATCTGCTAGGAAGAGATTAAAAAGGCAATGAGGAAAAACTAACATTTTGGTTTCAATTTATCATTGTAAGTGATCAACATAAAGCTAAGTTATGTTTTTGTGGCTAAATTTAAGGCCTTGTTTCTCAAAATAAATGCACAGATCTGCAAATTCTGTGATGCATTGCCAGTTTTGTCTTACTTTCTTTTAACTATTTAAGTCAGGTATGTGGATAAGAGGTGCTATCAATGTCAAAAGCAATTAGGTGTAACAGTTGGGTTTGAGATCTGACCATTTTTATGCCCTGCCTTGTTAGGTTATTGAAAGAAGAAACAAGGTGAATATTCTCTTTGCTATTCTCTAGGCAGTGCCACTGGAGAAAGAGACAGAGACTTATCCTGGCTTAAAGATTTGACAGCTGACTGTGTTATGCCACATTAACTGTAATGTGAATGTGCTATACATGAGCTACTGATAATTCTTGTGTAGTCTGGAGAAAGAGTGATCTTGGTTCTCAAGCTGTTCACAAGACCCAGAAGAGTCTTCAGTACATGAAAAAATCACCAGTGAGTCAGTTTTGCTGTGACAGATTGTCTTCAGTGTGAATGGCCGACGTTTTGTTGAGGGCGGGGTGGGTTGGGTTTGCATGGTCAGGTTTTCCTAGCGGTACAGGGGTGCATCTTTGACACGCTGCCAGAAGCTTCCCCCATGTCTGAGAGAGCCAGTGCAGGCAGATCCAAGACAGATCCACTGCTGGCCAAGGCTGAGCCCACCAGCGATGGTGGCAGTGCTGCTGGGATAATGTATTTGACACTGGAAAAAGTTGCTACATTTACATGAGAGGAGCAGCTCTGCAGTCACTCAGGTCAGTGAAGGAGGGCCGCCCCAGGTGCCAGAGCAGGGATTCCCATGCAGACCATGGTGCAGACCCTGGTGGGTCAGGCTGTCCCTCTGCAGCCCATGGGGGTCCATGGTGGAGCAGAGATCCACCTGCAGCCCATGGAGGAACCCATGCCAGGGCAAGGGGATGCCCAAAGGCAGCTGTGACCCTGTGGGAAGCCCATTTGGGAGCGTGACTCCACAAGGCTCCTGGCAAGACTTGGGACCCTGTGGAGAGAGGAGCTGGAGCAAGTTTGCTGGCAGGACTTGTGGGTGACCCATGCTGAAACAGTGTGTTCCTGAAGGACTGTACCCCATGGAAGGGACCCACACTGGAGCAGCTGGTGAAGAGTTCATCCTCTGGAGAAGTTTGTGAAGGACTGTCTCCTGTGGAAGAGACCCCCTTGCTGGAACAGGGGAGGTGTGTGATGGTAATCCTGAGGAGGAAAAACAGCAGATAAAAGGTGTGGTGAACTGACTGCAGCCTCCTTTCCTTGTCTTTCTGAGCTGCTGGGGGAATGGATAGAGAAAAGTGAGAGTGCAATCGAACCTAGGAAGAGTGGAGAGGAAGGTGTTTAAGATTTAGTTTTGTTTCTCATTATCCCACTATGAATTGATTGGTAATAATTAAATGAATTTTTCCCCTAGTCAAGTCTGTTTTGCCCATGATGGTAATTGGTGAGTGATCTCTCCCTGTCCTTGCCCTGACCTACAAGCCTTTTGTTCTATTTTCTCTGCACTGTCCAGCTGAGAAAGGGGAATGATAGAGTGGCTTAGGTGGGCACGTGGCCTCCAGCCAGGGTCAACCTGTCACAGAGGGGAATAGGGGCTGATGTGTTTGGAAATACTTATTGCACAAAAAAGGAAATGGTGCTGTCAGGTAATTTATTTTGGGTCAGTATTTAAGCTTCTATAAAGTGTGGACCTGTTAACAAAGGCAGACTTCATGACAGTCAGATCTGTAGTTCCAAAATGGAACCAGACTTGGATTACCCATTGCTATCAGTCAGACTAGAAGCTTGTCAGCTGCTGAGAGGGGAGCAAGCAGACGGTAAGGAAAAATGGACAGGGTAATATTGGAATTTCTTCAAAAATGTCCACTTATTTTTAAATGTTTTTTAAATGTATTTAAAAAATATGTTTATATCCTAATGATATTTCTGCTTGATATGAAAATTTTGATTGTATCAGTAATCCAGGATTGGGATTAACATTTTCAGCAAGACCAGAATTTTTTTCCTGACAACAATACTTCCATATATTTTTAGATTTGTTACAGTAATCCTAGAAAAGTTCCTTTTTAGGCTCAATGAGGTGTATATCCCTTGCAGAAGCACTTGCTTTCATAAGAGTAATAGTTTACCTTAAATATTTTTTAAATTGCATATTTTCCTCATTTTGGCTTTTTTTTTTAAGGTGCTGACACTACTTTGTGTTTCAGAGAGCACTGAGATTCTGTGTCCTTAAGCATTTATATGAAAAACCTGTTAGTTCTCCCACTTGACTGGAAAATTAGACATTTTTCCCTGTGCTTACAGGAACACAAAAGGCCTGTTGGTTTTGAGCAACACTCAACTGTTATTTCTAGCATAAAACAGTTATTTCTGAAAGTGATAGATAAAAGGAGACCTTGAAGTCCACCTCTATTGAGGTTCAGGTGTTTCACTTCACTAGAGACTTCTTTATTAGCTACATCCATTACTTTGTTATACTCTGCATGTAGTTTGGAGATACAAAGCAGCTGCAGATAAAAAAGGAAAAATGGTGAATTTGGTAGGATGAGACCAGAGCTTCAGACATGTAAGAATGGGAGCTTGAAACTCTCAGGGAAAGTAATTCGAGAGAGAAGACTTGGGGGCAGCAGAAGTAGGGTTTGAGAGGAAGGACTGATTATAAGGGAGCTTTCTGCCTTTGGCTGTTTTCTTACTCTGCTTAAGCCCCTGGATGTGGGAAGATAATTGAATTAGGAATGTCACCTGTTGTCTGTGGTTTATCAGAATCCTCAATATCAGAAGCTATTATAAAGTAGATGACAGTGGTGATGAGATTATGTGCAGCTGGCACTGCCAGGCTGAGAATGTGGGTGCTCTGGTTTGTGCTCTGTGCAGGCATGTTGTGTTCTGCTGATGTCCTGGATTGCTACTGCCTTTTGCAGCCTGAGTTGAGCAAGTGTGCTCACCCATTTTGTAACATCTTCCTCAGTTAATCCCCAATTTACCTCTGTGTTTCCAGCTCTCCTTTTCAAGCTCTTCTTGCATGCCTTGCAGCAGGTTGCTGTGGAGAGAGTTGGTGACAAGAAGACAGTGAAACTGATTTGAGGAATTCAAAGTTTGGAATTACAAAAGCAGAACCATCTCAGGCTGGAGGTTCAGGAGAGGAAGTGAGAACAGTCTAGTGACTAGACAGATGCTGTCCAGGACTCCTTGTTCTAACCTGTTCAGTTATTTTCCATCCACATTCTCTCATCCCTCTGCTGCATGTGAAGGAGCTGATGTCTGATGGAGACAGGCTCCTGTTGCTTCTCTGAAGTTTTTGATTGCCTGGTAAATGCTGAGACATAGATGTACCTCTCGTCCCTCAGGACCTCTCAATACCAGCTTGGAAGATGGTGGAAAGGAGCTGCAAAGACAGTTTTTCCTAATACCTGCATATACTAAGAAAAGCATTTTCAATATCCTTTGATGCAAAAATGAGGAAGGCTTCAAATTTTTAAGTGAGGCATATTATTTTTATGTAATAGTTTTTGGAGTTCCTAGAGGACATCAATAGTGGTGGCTTAAAAGTTGTAATGAAATATATTTTCATTAAGTCCCAAGGACTTCAGGCTCCATTGTGATAGAAGTAGTGACCTTTATTGTGGTCTTGAGGTCTCCATGCCCATTCATACCGAAATTTTATGCCTTAAATGACCACACTTGTTTTCAATATGAATTCCTTGTACCTGCAGTCACAAAGCATTAGTGGATTGGTGTAAAGTGTACTTTGAGGGCTACCTGAGCTCTATCGAGCAGTGGATAACCTGAGGCTGCACCAGGTAACTGCTGAGAATATGTTCAGAAATATAGACATCCCAAGTCATGATGTGAGAACTCTAGACTTAAACTTGAGAATGCTTTGAATATGTCATCAAAACACTTGTATGAAGTCCAAATAAGTATTTCTAGACTAACATTAACTGCATACTTGACTAGACAATACACACATATATGGGCTGAGGTTTTTGTGTGTCATGCAGTGTAAATGATGGAAGACAGCTATATTGGGCTAGTGGGGAGTTTGGTAGGTTAGTGCCTCAGTCAAGCCTCAAGGCTGACTGGCACATGAGAAAAAACCATGATTTTCAGGGGGCTATCTCACTCTTGTGGAACATCTTTCCATGTTTCATGTAATACCGAGGGCTGTCACAATATTCAGCTAGTTTCAATGTATTTGGTTGTAGAAGTAGTGGAGTGAATATCATTCTTTAATGTCAACCTGAAGTAATACTAGTGAAAATACTTGACCTTACCAAAACCAGAGAAAGAGGGAAGAACTTGTCTTTTCATCATACACAATCCCAAGAAATTTTGTTTTCATAAGCAGTTGATTATTTTTAATAATTCATAGATATAAATGTATAGTAAAAAACTGGATCATTGGAAAAAATTGTTGGTGTAATTTCAAGTAGATATATTAACAAGTAATTTTGATGAAGTGTTATAATTTAATTGGCAGCTTCTCTTGTAATTAGCAGACAGTTTCTTTCCTGCCTAAATAGATTTTTTTAAAATTAATGAATGTAATGTTAATCAAAATCACTTTAACTCATAAAAGCAAGCTAGTGAAAAGAAATAATTACTGCAAGTTACAAAGACTCATGCTTCTCAGTTAATTTTAATGACTGCTTCTAAAACTCCTGGAAGAGCTCAGAGATCTGTTTTTAACATTAGACTCTCTCCATTTCTCTCCATACAGAGAATAAGCTGCTATGTGATAGTTTTCAAAAACCAGTTTCTTTCCAATGTGTCTAACATTTCTTGCTGTGTCAATGTACATATAGTACGGTAATTTTTTTTGTACTAGACTTATTTGTGCCCATGATGGTTCAAATGATTGATAAAATGAAGTAGGGTCTTTGTATTTTAAAAAGAGGAATTGTGATAGAGATGAGCCTTGTTAGAGATCTTTCATGTCTGGATTTATTAATCTGTGCCAATATTTCTGTGAGATATGAGAGTGCCATTATCTTATGGAGGAATAAATGCCAATCTCTTTTTCTACAAATTCTTTGCGGGGAAAAATTGTCCTGTTAGAGTAGAGAGTGCTCAGTGTAATGATTTATAACTCTTCTTATGAAGTGTGGAAGCGGTCTTAAATTTTTGATCTACTCTAGAAGCAAAGTGACATTTGCTTTCTTTTTTTTCAGAATCATAATAGAACTTACATGTTTAAAGGATCCATTTACCTCAGCAAATATATAGGATATAATTTCTGAAAAATTACTACCCTATACAGATAGAGAGAAGACATTTAGAGCAGCCCAACAGAGAAGGACTTGGGATTCTCATGGCTAAAAATCTGTAGATGAGCCAGCAGTGTGCAGTCACAGCCCAGAAGGCCAAATGCGTCCTGGGCTGCATGAAAAGCATTGTGGGCAGCAGCTCATTCAGAAGTTCTTCTCTGCTCTGCTGAGATCCCACCTGAAATGCTGCAGCCAGCTCTGGGATATTCAACACCAGACAGGCCTGTTAGAGTGGCTCCAGAGGAGGGCCATGGATATGGATAGAGGGCTGGAGCAGCAGAGAGAACTGGGGTTGTTCAGCCTGGAGAAGGCAAGGCTTTGGGGTCTCTTCAGGGCAGTCTTCCACTACCTAAAGGGGGCTTATAAAAAAGAGGGAGTGTGACTTTTCACATGAGCAGCTAGTTGTAGGGCAAGGGAGAATGGCCTAAAGTGATGATAAATTTAGATTAGATGTTTAAAATAATTTTTTTTACTCAGAGGATAGTGAGGCACTAGAAGAGGTTGGCCAGTGAAGTTGTGGATTCCTCATCCCTGGAGGCATTCGAGGCCCAGTTAGAGGGGACTTTGAGCAGCCTGATCTAGTGGGTGACATCCTTGCCTATGCTCCTGGGGTTGGAACTGTATGATCTTTAAGGTTCCTTCCAAGCCAAGGACATTGATGATTCTGCTGCTATTATCTTGTTTTTTGCCCCTGCCACTTTCTGCAAAGAAATACCAGCATAGATTGGACTTCAGCAGACTTTTGCTTTTCTTTCCTTTACTACATGCCATATGAAGTTTCATGCTCAATGAATATTGACAAGCATGTAATTATGCAAAGCTGTTAAAATATGCAGTTACTACACCTTGCTTACCAGCATTTTTGCTGCAAGTTTTCTTCAACTTTTCATTGCAGTCCCTTCATCATCTTTGTGACCTTTTGTTGAGTGCTTTCCAGTATGTTCATGTCTGTTGCCCTGTGGAGCCCAGTAATGGGTACAGTTCCATCTGTTTCATGTGTGGCCACCCCCAGTGCTGAATAGAGTGGAAGGATCACCACTCTTGCTGGCAATACTTTGCAGCTCAGGGTACCATTGTTCCCACAAGGCCACACTGCTGGCTCACATTCAACTTGGTGTCCACTGAGTCTCCCAGATACTTTTCTGCCAAGCTGCTGGAACATCTTCAACTATTCAAAATTATTTTAAAAAAATAAATTAATGAGAAGTACCTAAAGAGTGATCTGCCATAGCTATTCCTGCTTAGTCTCATCATACATGATTTTAACAAACCTTACACTGTTCAATTAAAATATAAAATTACAAAAAGTCCTACCACAGATTTCTGCCTTAAGGCTTCATATAAGTAAATCTGAAATGAAACTTAAGCTTGAGAACAGCATTATATTTTTTCCCATCTGTTAAAAACAAATAACCTCCCCCCAAAACATCCCACAGTTGCCATGTTGCCACAGAAACTAACTTCCTACAGTAGAATTTCAGAACTGGATGTGTTTTATGTACGCACTTGAACTGATTTAACTGCAGCAAAAGTAATGGTAAATATACTGTGTGAAGATAACCTTAAACCTCTTGCTAAAGTACTTTTTGTGTAAGTCTTTACAATGAGAGAGTTTGTGCAGTGATATTTTACAATGCATTTCTGTTGTACTTGTCATATAGAACAAGGGTTTCTGCTCTTGTGACAGGCTACCTGCTTTTTCTGAAGTTACAGAAATGAATGACAAAAACAAGTCCTTTTAAGTGAGATTGCCCTTCTGTTTCTTCTGTGGCCCTTGACAGTGTTTGAATCAATTAAGTCTCTTATGATCTCCTGTTTTGCTGTCACTTACCTCAGTTTTGGCTTTTTTATTCAGTGGTGCTTCCACTGAATTTTCTTGGGTCATTTCATGTTATGGGCTTTATTTGAGGATGTTTAACTGCATTTGTAGGAAGAAAACTTGGTAAACTAAGTACTTTAAGTTTTTTAAGTAAGGTGTCTTCACTTTGCCACAGTACTGAGCTACTGAATTTATAAATAAGTTGAAGTATGTAAGGCATGACTGAATGATAAGGTAATCTGAAATATTTGCATTATCATGTAGAAATTAATGCCCTTTACAGTTGTAGGGGAACTGTAGCTCATGGTCTGTGGCACATGGTTGCATCTTCCACAGCAGAGATACAGAATCTCCCTAAAGTCCTGCCCGTCTGATCTTGGACCTTAGAGGTGGGCATGAGGCACATGGGGATATCAGGTGGGGATACCTCTCCCCACACTGTCTTGTCCCCAGGCTTTGAATGTGTCTGTGGAAGGTGATGCGTGCATCCCTGAACATCTCGTATTCCTGATTGCACACAAGGAAATAAAGACCAGATTTTTACCTCAGTCACTGACAAATTTCAATTCCTTTTTCTCAGTTGGCACACTTGGTAAATAGTATAGACTTAGTAGAGTAAAGAAGCTGTCCTTTGTACCATCAGATGCAGAATGGATCAAAAATTTTTCATATTTATAAACAGTGATTTAAAGGTTAGTTTCATGTTGAAATGGGGGAAGCATCTCTTTTTATCTTGGACATAATGCCATCAGTAGATGCTGCAGCCCAGCAATCACAGTGCAGAAGATGTGATGGGACAGCTGCTTTCTTCAGTTCTGCTTTAGCTGATGTTAGTTGGCTTTCAGGATTGCCCTGGACAGCTTGCCCCTTCTAGAGTGCTCACATCTGTGCTAAGAGCATGACTTCCTTATATATCCATTCCCAGAGCCCCTAAAGGACAGGTCTGAGGAGAAGACTTTGGGCAGGATCCTGTCAGATGTTATTGTAGCTGAAACAAAGGTCCAGGAATGGTGGTAGTTAGCGTGCTGTGAAGTATTGGTACAATATTTTAATGTTCAGGTTTTTCAGGGGTTCAAAGTATTTCCTCTTTAGAAATGAAATGCTTGTATAGAATAGATTTGGGGGAGATTTCTTAGAGTTGCTTTGGGACACCTGAGAACTGTAGACCAAGTATAGAGTCAAATTGTTTATGATTAATATTTAAACCCTAAAGTCTTTATCACAGGCTTCTTGTTTCAATATTTAATGGAGACAAAACCTCTAGTTGCCCTTTTCAATTTTGACAAAACTCAAATAAATTTCTTTAGGGATTAAAAAAGGTATTATAGGGACTTCCACTGTGGGATTTGCATTGTTCACTTATGTCCTTTAATTAATGTCTGGCTGCTGTCAGCCACAAATTGCTTGCAGTATAGTTTTAGCCATAGTAATTATGCCATCATGTACAGGGCCTGGGATGATAATAAGGAAACTGTGTTCTATTTCTATCTGTTCCTCAATTTTGTTTTGTGACATAGAGCAAATCACCAGATCTTTTTGAATGCTCATTTGCAAGCCTAGGAAAAAAAATCTATCCTTACATTTGTGAAATATTGGAAGTTACTTCAGACAGTTAATTGACAGACACTGTATGTATTTTTTTTTTACTCCTTCAATATATGTTTGTTTCTGTTAAGGTTCAGAGGAAAGTAGTAAATTAAACTTCTAATTTTTGTATTTTTGTATGAAAGGGAGTTTCTGTTTGTCAGGATTGAGATAAAGTGTAAATAATATGTAGAATGAAGTTTTGAAATGCAATTGTGTGTTAAGGTATCTGCTTGCTAAATAATCAAAAGAGTAAACAATGTTTGGTATATTTTAGTTGTGCTCTTCTCTTCCCTTTTTACAATGTATAAGTAGAAGAAGTTTATCCTGGTGTTAAGTTTGTGTCACTGTATACACTTACATCCTTATTTTTGGAATGTCTGGAAACAACATGCCTTCAAAAAAATGAAATGTGATAGCTTGTTAACATAATAATTAATTAAAAATATATATATTTGACAAAATATGTTCTATTCCCAGTTGTAATTATTTGGAGATAAACTGCTAAATCTAGGGCTTTCTCTATTTTTATTAACCTTAGAGTATAGCATACTTGAGCAAAAACGGAAGGAGGAAAAAAATATGATTCTTTGTTATTCAGTCCTATTTTAAGTACTTAGGCACTTCCAGTGCAAGGCTTTAATTTGACTTTTGCTCAGAAGAAAGTGAATAATTTTGGTCAGAACAACAGGAGAAGATTTGTGATGCCACGGAACCTGACTCACAGGGAGGAGCTCCCTTCTGTCAAAAGTACTTGATCACTGTGTAAGATGCACCACATTAATGTTTACCCAGGGAGTCTATTATTTTGAAATGATTGCCATGAACAAACCCCAGCTGTATGTGGATAGCAAGGAGCCATTGTGTGTGCATGGCAATTGTTTTTTCTAAAGGCATATTTTGAAGTAGCAGAGTTAATTGAGGTCAACTGCTTGGCTGCTCTATGCAGGCACAGTTCCATTAACTTGAGCTTCTCCTGTGGTAAACTTAGCCTTGTATGATAAAAATGTATGGCCCTAAGGCTTTTTGTTTTTTAAAAGGATCGGGCATGGACACTGACATATGCTTCTTTGCATAGAACAGGGAATTTTCTTTCTTATTTGGAGCTATTTAGTCGATGTTTGATGAATGGAGTGGTGGGGAGAATTCTTAATGTGGTCACTTACGTCACAGGTAAAACGCATTTAAATTTATTAGCTGAATACATTCTGCCTGACCTAGTCAGTCTTCACTGCCAGCCTCCATTTTTCTGTGGTGTACCCTTAAATGTGAGGAAGAATTAGACCGTTTTCTCACTGCTCAATGGCTTTTTTGTATTTCCTGAGTCCTCCACAAGAAGTAGGGTTGAGGGGAACATGCATCTCTGAATTTGAACTAATAGTGCCTGTGACTTGACTGAGTGGCAGATCTGTGCCTCCTCACATGGTGGGCTAAGGCTGGGCTATGCTTCCCTTGGCTCCACAAAGGCAAAACAGCTATTTCAGTTGGGTGTTGATGGCTAAGTCCTGAACAGTGACTGAATGTTTATTCATGTTAAAACAAGTGCATTTTATGTAGACTATGAAATCAGATATTTGTACTAGAATAAAGCAGGGAGGGAGAAGAGAATAAAGCTTTCATTTTTATTGAATGGCATGCTACTAAATGTTTACAATTTCACTAGATCTGATAAGTCAGCATGTAAAAGTTATAAATGTACTGTTTAAAGGTGTATCTCCACTCTTTATATTTGCTTCTGCTAGCAAAGGAGAATGAGATGAAGGAGAGAATGACAGATTCTTTAAAAGGCTATATATAACTTAAGGTGATAATATTTAAACCATTTACCAAACTTATTTTTATTGTGCCTGGGTTTATTCTTTGAACAAAGCAATTCTTGAATCCTTTTGTAATACTTTTTGGAAATAAAGTCAAGGTTTTTGACTGAATTTGAACACTTGGGCTAGTCCGGTCTGAAAAGAACAACAGCAATAACCTTCAAGTGATAAGAACAGTAAAGGAAATAGCACAGTTGAATTTACACTTATTTAGCTGTGTTGGGAGCTATTTCCTTATTTCTGTAATGAATTTTGATATTCAGCAGAATTTTAGTTTTTCAAGTGAATTTCAATACGTCAAGATGTCAGTAGGTTGATATCAGTTGAATTCCTAATGCAGCTTCTCTACCTAAATTTGTAATTAATTTAGAAAGAAGTACATTGCATTATTTTCCTGTGCCCTGTGCTGTAAAGATTTTTATGTGCTACTTGGGTACAACTAAACAGTGCCTTACCTAGCCATTTAGATTTCATTTTGTCCTTTGAAAATGAGAAATGTCTTTTTCCTAAGGATTTCGTTTCAAATGTGGAAATTAGCATTTAGATAAATTTACTTGGATTTATAACATATACTGAACTACGGTAGAACATTAAAACTTCCTTTTGAATTGTAGTAATTGTGTGTGTGTGTGTGTTTTATGGTCTGGTCTTAAAGATCTGTTGTCCTCTTTGTAACATCAAATATGTGGTGGTGATAATGAGTTGAGCATATATATGGAAGGAGGTATTACTCCTTGGTTTTTCTTTTGTTGTTTTCCCTTTTAAGAATTGCTGTGGAAGATGTTCTTGGAAGGAAGATATTTTCAGGTTTTGTCACTGAGCAATTTCTAGGATAATGAGTATGAGTAAAAAAAAATCTTTTAGCATGTTATAATGCAAAGAAAAACAATACCAGAATAGAAGAAAATCTTAAAGGGACACTTTAATATGTGATTTCATGCTAAGTATGTGAACTAGGATGTGCTTTTTCGAAAGCTTCCAGACTTAATTAAAGAGGTAACTTGGTAGACTAAGGCCCTTTGGAAATAATGCATCATCTTATCCACTGCTTCTTTTGTATGATTCTTCTGGGTGAAACTGCACTCATTTATTTCCATTATACTTATGTTTCCATGATTAAGCAATCACTTTGCATACAACTTATTTAATGTAGGTTTGCTTTTGCATTCACACACTCTGCAGGCAAGGAAAAGAAAACAAATATCAAAGACTATAAAGAGTAGCAGAAAGGTGAGATGGATTACTTAACTGTTGTTGTCATCTAAAATAGTGGCTCTCAAATTAAGTTTTTAGAGGCCTTACTTTCTACTTCTCTATCAATTGCAGAGTCTCCATGGCAAACTGAGCAAATTCGAACTCTGAATTCTGCAATAATGAGATATTCTCAATGACACTTCTAAAGATGGCGAATTCTCTGAATCATTAAGTGACCTGGGAATTATGGGGCTATTTTTACTGTTTATGTTGTAGAAACGATGGAGTTGGTGTCCATGAGGATAAAACTTTTGAATAAGGGCATAATTTTCTTTTTGCTTCCTCAAATTTTTCTTGAGTGTCTGTTTGTGAATGCAACTCTTCTAGTATTCATTATTTCTCCTGACAATTGGGTGTGTTTAGTGTATAAAAACAAACCTTAAAGAAACAGTTTGCAAGATGAGAAAGCCCAAGCCAGGCAATAAAAATGTAAAGGAATTAAATCTGTGGAATAGATAGCTGGCATTATTCATGGTGTGTTGGGATACAGGAAGTGAAAATTTCATGTTATGAGTTCTGATGGAATTGATAGCCATGACAATGGTGGCTAATACACACTGGACTGCAATGCAATGTACAGTAAAACATATTGAGGAGGTAGTTTTCTGGGGGTTATTTCAAATTTTGCCACTGAACAGTTTGAGTTGTGTCACTTGAGATATATAATTCTTGGTTTTATGAAAATGATAGCTTAGTGTAATGCATAATAAATGAATCTCAGCACATAACTCTCCCAAAGTAATTTCTTATTTTGATATTCCTGCTGCTCAATTGAATATCTTTCAACTGTTCAGTTTTTCCATTTAATACAAGGAGCTTAACCTTACCATATGCAACAATCCCTTCTCCTTATTTTCCTGCAGCTAAGTAAAGTGTTGTCTGATCACTTTGAACTGTTCCCCATACCTAATTTGTGTACTGTGGGCTAGAGATTTGGCTATTGGAACAGCAGTAAATTGCTTCGAATTAACTAAAATCAGAAATGTTCGAGTAGGGTGTAGTAGAAGCTCAGGAAAGTAATTGTCCATTAACACATTATTAAGTCACAGACTGCTTCACTTCTACTTCTACATGTTAACATGTAGAAAACTCTAAATTTGGGACTTAAATATCAATAGCATAAAGCTGAAAACTTAGAAGGATTGACTTGTTCAGCTGTGTTTATTCTCTTTCTCAGTCACTCTGAAAGTTTGTAAGGGTATTAAATGAAACCACATATGTATGGCAATGTTCACTTTTTTATTAAATGAAGGCAAATGGAAAATCTGGCAACTTTTTTTTGCCTTGTGACCCCCAGCACTCCACCACCAATTTAATAATCTATAATTAGAAAAAATCAACTAAGTCACCACAAAAAAAGAAGCAAAATTCACAATCTAGGTGCTGACAAGAAATGGAAATTGAAAAGTTGAGGTAGAATGTGTATATGACAAAATTCTTTATCACTGATAATACTATTATTGACTGTAAATAAAATTGGGCTGGAAGAAAACTACCTCTATTTCAGACATGCTAAAAAACAAATTAGTTTTTTTCCTTTTTTGCACACAAGAAAAATTTAAAATGGAAAATTATTTCTTACAGATGGGTCATGTAGACTTTCTTGTAGGTATATGGAAACTGCATTTTTAACTGGAGGAGTGATTAATTTCCAGTAAGCCAGGGTCTGTTTCAGTGGGAGGTGTGAAGAGAGCTCCTTGGGAGACACAGAACCTGCCAGTGGGGAAAGACTCCTTGCTTGTTACAGGGTAGTGGTTATCACCTAGAGCCTGGGGGTTTGTGTTTTTTCGAAATATTTCTAATTTTAAATATTATATCTTATGCTGTTGAGGACCTTTGCAATTTTTTGGGGGTGGGGTGCAGTTTTACTAAGTGCTTGCCTTCCATTTCTTGTAATTAGAGTAATTATTGTATAAACAGGTATTTCTATATAAAGAGGGTTTTTTTCTGTTACCAGTTTTAATGTAGTTGCATTGTCTACTTCTAATTTAATGAGAAATGTTGAATAGATGTTCCTGACCTACTTTTTCTGTGCTGTTCATTATCCTGTATATCTGTACCATGTTGCCTCTTAAGGGACTTTATTTTTCAATGGAAACAACTCATTCTCTCCCCCTTCATTGGAATGAGTTTCTACTGCTCTAATCTAAAATTTGCTTTGGCTAAACTAAGAACCTGTGGTCTCCATATTGTCAATCCTCAGAGAACATTATTTTCCCTTTTTAGCTATCAGTAAGAAAGCTTTTGCAAGGAGATATTTTCTCCAGGGAAATATTCTCTTCTGCTTTTTTCATATTTCACTGACTAAACATGCTGCTGTTGTGAGTGGGAATACCTTGCTGTAGGTGGATTCTCTTACTTCTAGATACTTTACCACTATTTCTCTCACCCTCTGGCAAGATAAAGATTTTTTTCCAGGATAGAGGAATGAGCTTTCCTGTATTTAGATACTAAATTACATGTGTGCAATTGTCGTTCTGCCCTCAAGGTAAGATCAGTCATAGATAAAAATCACAGCATGCTGTGACTTTGACTGTTTTCCTTATTTCATGAGTTTACTTCAGTAGAAGGCTTGTGGAAGTGTGAACTTTTTTCTGCCTCTTCAGAGGGTTTACTCACAACTAGGAAAGCTGGCACTCAGATTAGTCCTAAGCAATGGCTGGTGTTGAATTTGAGGCTTCACCTGGAGCAACTATTGTCTGTGCTCTTTCAGGTGCTACTTCAGTTCTCTAGACTATCTTCTGAAACTGTTTTCTGGAAATGCCTTTCTCTTTCCTGCCGGTGCGTTAGAATAGATGGATCTTGCTCATTCATTGGCTCACTCTAATTCAAGGCACCATTTCAGTGGATGTTTGGTAGGTATCACAAATTCACATGACCTAGTTTTCTACTGTTACTTCCATGTGGTAGACAGTAGTTACTCTGCCACACATGGCTTAGTAGGGGCTGGTATGGGCAATGATGCTTTACTGGCAGATAGAGAACTATGGGATTTCTTTTGGCTTTTGTGTAAATTCACTGTTCGGGACAAAAATTACTAATCTTCACAGGAATAGGCATGGATACAATTAGGAAAAGGAACATCTCTGTGTTTCTGTGTATTGGGAAACTGTAAACTAATCATGTGGGTAATCTTTGCCAGATAATGGATTGGACCTTCTCATCTCTCAAAATCTCAATATATAAGAGATTATAAATCTTAGATTAGGTTAAAAATTCAAGAATGAAATTTAAATATGGAAGCAAACTACTTGCTTTTCAGAAGACAGTCCATAACAGGGAAAAAAAATGTGTTTAACTTGCTATTCAGAAAATGTTTAGAGAAGAGAGGGAGGAAGATACCCACTATACCTTAGTTTAACTCCTTTTATTTAACTCCAGCTATTTTCTGGCTGGCTGCATGTGTGAAATAAAATCAA
Source organism: Pycnonotus jocosus (assembly GCA_013400435.1). Lineage (NCBI taxonomy): Eukaryota > Metazoa > Chordata > Aves > Passeriformes > Pycnonotidae > Pycnonotus > Pycnonotus jocosus. The sequence continues at coordinate 81,984 of VWYP01029212.1, read as the reverse complement.
AAGAGATGCTCAAGAAAATAGACAAAGAAATACTTCAAAAATACCATCTCTCTAGAGTTTCTTCTGGGGAACCATGGAGAAGTGGCTTCCTGTCGGTCATCAGGTAGTTTTATTTTTCCAAAACCAAAGTCTAGGATCAAGAAGAATATTATATTATTCAGATTTGCTGCCTGGAACAGGTGTTCTGAGTTGGCAACATGTCTGTAAGTAGATTGCAGCAGTTGCTGCAGTACTTGGAAGTCAGCAGAGCATGAGACAGTGCAGCACAGCAGGGGCAGGGACCCAGCAGTGCCCACTGCATGTTCTGCCTGTTTTAATGTTGGCTGCCTGGCTTGGATGGTCACAGCCATAGCTATGGAGAGAAGCAGAGGGACCATAGGCCCCTTGAACCTTTCCTGCCTGGTGGTGCTGCACTTGTGTGACTGTATGGAAAAATTGACCTGGAAGCAGATGTTTGGTGGACTTGCTTTAGCAACATGTAAACAGCAGTTACTGATAGCCTCTGAGCAGCAGGCATGTTCCTTGTCCCAGTTCATGGGTCTGTATGTGAATAGGTTCATGAGAAGTCTTGTGTCTTGGGCCTGTGCTGAATGGTAATGGTGAGCATCTTGCCTTAGGAGGAGAGAGGTAGACATGATAGAAACCTATCATGGTATGAGAGATTGCAAGGCAATAGAAATTATTTACCCAGTTATCATGATGGGGTGCTCAGAAGTGGGATGTCATGTTGAAGAAATCTAGTTTGAAATCAGGTGAAATGTGAATTTCATGCTGTAGAGAATGCAGGTATAGGGCTGTCATTTCAGTGTAGCTCCATGGGAGAGAAGGGAGGTTGGGGATGCAGCTCAACCCCCAGCTGTAAGGAGCTTCTGTAATGATTATGAAATACTTCTTCTGTCTTCCTACTCCCTCACAGAGAGTGATACTGACAGTGCTGGTTCCTTTTTTTCCATCATGGCACATTTTGAAACCAAAGTATTTTTAGAAACCATTTTTTCTCTTGTGTTCTTCGTAAATGTAGCCTATCCCTTTTGGAACATGTAACCATGTTCATATGCACTGGAGTTCTTTGTTTTTTTTTGAAAGGGCTGTAGAAAATAAGCTTTTAAGGGGGGAAAGTAGAAAAAAAATGGATCACTTTAATTCTTGTGAGCATTTTTTTACTGTCTTCATTTTGTTTTCTGTAGAAGACAGGCTCTGAAGTCTGAAAAAGCTGAAGCTGTTGGGACAGAACTTATTCTCCCACTACCAGGGTTGCTTTTCACAATAAGGTCTCCATGAATATGCAAATTCAGAATAATTGTGCATATGATGAAGAAACAAGACAAGATGTAAAGAGTGTGTAGATAAGCACTAAATCAGTCCAAAGCTGAGTCAGTGGCTAGTCTGAGGAAAATCTCAGAAAAATGCTATTGTTTACTCCTATGTAATTAACATGGAAGTACAGGAAATAAGATTATTCAAGTTCATTATGCCTATAATACCTCCTCTCTGTCCCCCTTAATGTTAATTTTCTCACTTAATATGGGGTTACTGTTACCAAAGTGATAGTAGTGTTCACAAAACAAATGCTAGTGAGGCTTAAATTAAGGAATGTCTGTGCTCTTTCTCTCCTGTCTGTCTGGAATCTGCTGGTCTCATTTGTGAAACAATTTTTTTCTGTATTTTCTGAGAAATGTTGGTGATAAGCTGTGTATTTGAGCGTCAGTGGCCTTGTTGATGTGCCAGTTTGTGAGCACTCAACAATGTGTGCAGTTCAAAGCAGCTCTGAACATTGTGCAAGGGGCAACATTGACATAATTGAGAAATCTGGTTGAGTGTTCTCTGACATACTTGGTTTCAGTCTCAGAGTTTTGGTTTTTTTTCTCCTTGAGTACTAATTCCATTTCAAGTATTTCAGAACTTAATTCCTTCTGACCAAACATTTTCTGCTTATTCAGAAATGGGGAAAAGGCTAAAGTAATTATTGGCAAGTTCAAATTGAGTTACAATCTCTAATGTGGCTAACTGGAGACATGAGACTTGGAGATGAACATGCTAATAAAAATTGCTCTTGAGAAGAATTAAAGAAATTGATTCAAAGAATTGATGACATATAGACAGAACTCTGGCTTGAAGTCAAGGGTTTCTTACTACACTTGAGCTAAATAAAAATGCGAAGGAAGGATACTACTTCTGATGTGGGAAGATAATTGAATACAGATTTTGGAAAGAAAAAGCCCCATAAACTACTGGAATTCTTAGATATTTGCAAATATTGAAGTGCTGAATTAAATGTATGAGAAACATCTACTATTTTTACGAAGAAATGTCAAAGTTATCAGTTATGTTCTAGAAATTAAAAGATGACTTTATAAGGTTGACAAATGCCAGAAAGCCTTTCCTTGGCTTAAAGCTTCATTTGAAAATTAGGATGTGTGTTCCATACTACTGCACACTTGATGACATCAGAAACTGCTCTGGTAGAAAAGGAGGAACAAACAAAAACACCAACTATGAAGCACTTCCTATGATGCATGCTTATTTTAATTCACTATTTTTCAATTTTTTCCAATGTTTCTAGAACCTTGTTTTGAAATAGATTGTAGGACCTCATGCTGATCTTTCTTTGCATGCCTGGGGGAGAGTATGTGTGTGTATCAGGGGCACATAAATGCACTACTTCCAAAAAGTTATTAAGGAGTTGCCTCAATATATTATTGTTTTGAATCAATTCTTCGTTAAGTAGTGATTTTGATCCTCACTGGAAGCTCTTTTAAACCTAAAATAATTATTTTGGAAATGAAAGCAGCCAATGGTAGAAAATGTCTTCTTGGTTATAAATGTGAACTAAGTGTTGTTACACTTGATATATGGCTATACAAAAGCACCTCCTCCATTTTCTGTCACAGTATTAACATTATGAAAGAACTAAATACCTGTTAATACATTAATTGTAAAGAAATTTCTTTTATTGATGCTTGAAGACTTTCTTCCTGCTGTCCAGAGAGATTGAGGAATAAAGTATTAGGAATGCATTGGAAGGAAGCTTGGCTTCAAAGCAGAAATTTAATAAACAAACACTGAACCACACCTTTTTTCTTCTGCAAATTCTACACATTATAGTGTTCTTCTGCCTTCTGCAGTTTGTCTTTCTAAATAAAACAATCTTCTGCACAGGTGTTTTCTGTTGCATGATGTTTGTGTATGAAAGCATATGTACCCCAAATCCCTGTTTCCCTGTCTCTTCTGCCTTGGTCTGAGAATATGGTTGTCTTGTGTGTCCTCAAACGCAAGGGATGCTCAGAGGAAGATGCTGGCCAGATTACAGCAGAGTAAAGGCCAAAAAACTGCTTGGTGTAAAGGATTACTGAGACATTGAAAATGGTAATTACAGAGAAGAAATGAGTCTCTAACTGTATTGGGGGTGTGGGTGTGTGTGTATAATAAAAGATTTGGTCCTTATGATAAAGTTCTGTACCAGTTTGAGCTAAAAGGATTTAAATGAGTATTTAGTCATGGCTAGCTTGTCTAAACTGACTGTTCGACATAATTTCCATAATGGAGAAGGAATTCAAGAAAAGATAATTTAAAGTAAGTAGCTTCTCCAAGTATATTAAGCGTACATTAAGTTCTATAAAATGTTAAGTGATGGGTGCGTTGAGACATTTGCATGAAGTAAAAATTTAGCCTGTAACCCTGAATAATGCTTTCTATCACATCATTTAAGTCAGATGTCCATTACAATTCAGAAGTGTTATTCTCTGCAGTAGGAAAATATTAACAGAATCTTAGTTGTTCTATGTATATAGCAGATGAAAGCAGCTGAAAACTGGTTCAGGTGGGTGATACAGAAGAGTTAGTATTTCAAAAAAACTGGTACTAATGATATATTGGTGTGGTGGATTGACCATGGACGGATGCTGGATGCCCACCCAGCTGCTCTCACTCTTTAGCTCAAACAGGCCCTGAGGAATCTAAGAGGCAAAAGCTTTTGGGGATCCAGTGTGGGGATTCTCCACGGGCTGCAGAAGCCTGCCTCACCATGGTCTTCTGCAGGGCAATATCTGCTCTGGTGGCTGGAGCACCTCCTCCTATTCCTTCACTGGGGTGCTTCTTTCCTTCTCTTTTGTTCCCCTGCCCTCTCTCCCTCAGGCATTTTGCCCTTTCTTAGGTGTGTTTCCCTGAGGCACCAGCTGCACGGGTGGGTTGGGACTGTCAGGTCTGTGCAGCACTGGCCTTTCCTCCCAGAGCCTGCCCACAGCCAGCGCCTCACCTCAGACACCCTCGGGGCTGGTGGATGGCTCGAAAACTATCAAAACCTGTCAAATTACTAGGGAAAAAGCCCCAAATAAGCAACTGTCTCTAGGATGTTAAACTACTGTTTGGGAAATCCTACAGATTCCCTGCTGGGGCTTTTTAGGACTCCTTACTGGGCAGATGAGGCAGCTCTGGATTAAGGAGTAGTGGAATCTGGGTATGGAACCTGTCAGTGCATATACATGGATTTAAAACCCTGAGTGCTTAGTGTTCCTCATCTAGCTTTTTCAATATTTATGAAAAAACTTGTTCAACTTGATTTAATAAGTAATAATTTTACAGAGACCTTGCCTCAAAGTGTGAAATAATTATGACCGTATACTTGGTTTCATGTGGATATAAACTCTGAGCTTTTAACCCAGCCCTTCGCAGGCAGATTCCAATTGTGTGTGTGTTCCTATTGAAACATAAGCAAGACTTGAACACCAAGACGAGTGGAATTCATCACCCTCTGTCACCAATTTAAAAACCTGTCAAATTCTTATCTTCACCCAAAATATGATTTGGACTTGGGAGTCTGTCTAGAGTGTCTTTAAATGTGGCCACTTGCTGATCAAAAATGACATTAATTCAGGGTCAGATTTTCTGTTAGGTGAAATAATGGGGGCAGCCCACACTGAACACAATTGTGAGCAAATGCTTGGGCTTGAATAGCTCTGATGAGTGTCTTTTGCAAAGCATGCAAAAAAAGGAATTTTTTTTCTTTTTAGAGTAAATATATTTTGTGGTAGGTTCTTTAAAATGCAGAGCCCTGAAAGAAAGACCATGCAATTGAAACTATTTAAGTTTCAATCTGAATCACCTTTCCAGCAATGTAGGTACATGATGTCCTTTCCTCTTCTTTGAAATATTAATGTAGGATATGTTAGCTTCAAATATTCTAGAGTGCTCTGTCTACATTGTGAGCTATTTATTGTTCCTCATATAAATATTTGGAATTACGCAAGAAGCAGAAACTTATGTGGAAAATCAACTTTTCTTTTTTCTTTTTTTTTTTTTTTCCCTCAAAGCTGATTCTCTCTATGCTTTCAGGAATCCAGACTGTTGATTCTGTGTGATTAACTGTTGAGCTGCTTAAATACATACTGTGTAACAGTAAATACTTCAGTTTGTGGCTTTGTTATGTGGCAATGTATTTCTCAAGTAGACTGTTTTAATGGAAGAGCAAAAGTTACTGGAGAAACATTTCCCTGAATGTGTATGTATTATTTCTCATTTTTGCATAATCATCTTCTTTGCTGATATGTAAATCTGAGCAGATGATGCGGTATGCTTATATAGATATAGATTAATGGAACCTAATTCTGCCTAGGCCCCTTGGACACTAATTCCTTTACGTGCTCATGTCTGTAGCTGATAGGAAAGGCTTGAAAAGGAAAGCTTTTCTTAGGCTTCTAATATATTGGATATGAAAAATCAAATCATAATAATTTTCTTTTTGTAGCTGAAACTTCTAATATGAATCTCAGACATCGTGATAAAGACACATTTTCTCAAAGTCATAAGAAGTTATTGACAGCGTATTGCAAAAAAAACCCCCAAAACTAAAAAAACCTCAAACTCAATTTTTAATATGTTAGTCTGTTCTTAAAACTTCTTCCTTCGCTTAATCTTTCAGGCAGGTAGCGTGTTGTATCTCGTGGCCATGGAAACAAGGAGGTTGCTCAACAGCAATGATTGTTACACGTTGAAGGCAGGCTGTGAAATGGCTTGGGCTAATTAGCTGTGACTTCAGCTGAAAGATGCCACCTTCAGGAGACTAACGCTGGATCTTGCACTGAAATACTCTTGTTCCTCCTTAACTGATGTCTCCAGACTGAAAATGTTTCTGTAACTGTTTATTTTAACAGGACTGAGTAAAATGGGTATACCTCAAAGAAGCTACAAATCTAGGGAATGCTAGGAACATAGTACAGCAACACTTAAATGACTGCAATATTTGCCTCATGTTGAACAGGACTTATTCACCACTGTTAACCACAAAGAACTTGAAGTTACTTTCAAATCAAACAAGAGTTGTTGCAGTGCTCAGGTTCTGCATGGGTGCAGCAAGTGTCTGGGGACAGCAGGGACTTGTCACGGTGCCCTGGTGAATAAAGCTGTATTGAGACTTGTGTGCCTTGGAGTTCACATGCCTTGGCTATGCTTGGACAGACCATGAGAACACGGGCATTCTGCAGCCTGTAGTCCACAGCAGTTGCCATTCAAGGATTATGTTCTTAATACGCCTGAGCTGGTTCTGCGTAAAACTAGCTCAGCTTTATAGTCAAACTGGGTAGTAAATTTTCCAGATCCATGCTGGTACTATAAGTGATACAGCTGTTAATCCAGGCCTGTGATCATTCTCTCTGCCTCCCTTGCCTTTATTACATTGTACCAGGGAAACCTTACTAGGATGCTTGAAGGCTGACTGTCTTTGAAAATGTTCTCTAGATCTTTTATTAGCTTTATTGTAAAATTTAAGGAGAAAATGTTGAAATAATAAATGTCTCATCTTGCTATTTCGTTATACATAGTGAATCCTACATAATTCAGCCTTATTTTTTCTGGCTTGCTTACTGATGCTTTTTTTTAAAGAATTGTTCACACTTGTCTTAAAATCTGAGAGAATTAGAATTGTGTTCTCTAAATTCTGTAAATGGCTGTTCTGCCTCAAGAGCCTGTTAGAGCTTCTCACTATGTCCATGGAATTTGAACTCTAAATTTAAGAGTTTTCTTCTGTGCTAAATTAAGAGCAAAATACAAATTAAAACTTCATCACTTGTGTCCTGTCATTATCCATGTATTGAGATCTCGATGATTAAATAGCAATCCTAATAAACAGCTATGGCAATAAGTCTAAATAGGTATTAAAAATACCCCCATCTTTTGATGCTTAGTGTTTAAAATAAAAACTGAGAGAACCTGACCAAAACTAAGAGAAGACCTGTAAGAAATAGTCACTGGCTGTACTTCTTTTCTTTCATGTCCAGTGCTTCCCAATTGCTGCCTTTGTAAGGTAATGCTCTTCAGTATTTTCTACTTACTCCATTCACTGCCTTTTTTTTCCTCTTTTTTTCTTTGTGCCTCTTTTCTCTATGCTTTCCCATCGCACTCCTTGTTTAGTTCACAAAGTATCTAATTTTGTAGACTATCAGAAGCACTCATATTTTAGACCAAAATCATCTTCCCTACAGGCTTAAGCATATTTCATCAAATCTCAACATGTCTGGTGTTTATGGTTAGTTATGCAAGCTGTGTGGATTGTACCCCCTGACCTTTCATCCTTAATTGCAGCTTTTAGAGACATGATTTGGCACAACACTTAAATAGTACTGGTACTCTTAAGGGCTTTGCTGAATTTTAACATGGAACAGAAACCACAAATGCAAGTGAATGAGGGAGAAAAGCAGCAATTCCAACCTTTGAAACATAGGTAAACAAATGGAAAACTCTACTGTGGGTCTATTTTATGTTCCCTGCAAAAGGCCTGTTTTGGTGAGAGATGGCTTTGCAAGGATTTAAGTACTTACAATAGGGCTGTACTAGATGTGGTCTTTTTTCCACTTACCAGCTGCTTTTATTTATTTTGAAGGTACACTTTTGACACTAAAAGATTTTCTTTTTAAACATGTATGCAGCTTCATGGAAGCAATCAACTTCAGAACCTCCCTAAAGCCACTTCTTCCATTATAGTAATCTTTTCAAAAGCTGTCTAGTTTTCAGCTACAGGTCTAAGTTAACAGGCTTTTCAGTTTCTTCTAAGACAAATTGCAGTCTCATCAGTATGTATTTGGATGTTTTCCCTTTCTCAATGATGTGAGAGCTGTAGAGGCTGACAAATGCAGACTAGCCTCTGCCGTTGTCAATTCCTTGTTAGAAATGAAGAAGCAGTTGATGTAGTGTATTGGGTATAATTCCAACTTTTTTATGACAACACTTATGCTACTGTCTCAGCAGTAAAATATGTGGCTGTATTGCAATTATTTATATTTTGAGGAAAGCATGTAAAGTATGTTCATTCTTTTAAGAGTTGGTCCTGTTTTGTGTGATCACAGCTGTAGCTGCATCTCTGCATGTGGTGGTGCACATAAAAACAAATCTTGTGGCATATTATAAACCACTATGAAACATTTTTAGAAAGTCATCTGGATCTCATTTGCTGGTTGAATTGTTGTTCCAGGCTGTGGTTCCTACTGTGAACTTCACTACTGTGACGATGGATAAGAAGCAAAACAAAACAGTAATGTGTATGTCATCTAGAAGGAGCACTAAAAACAGATAGTTAAAGCATGCAATCTTTCACATGTGGCTGATGTAAAAATCCTGCTGAATTAGCTCTTCGTTACAGCTGGGAGTCTGGAGGTAGCAATTTGTTGTATTTCTGTGAAGACATTCAGTGCTATCCACATTAGCTGATGTACTTAGTGTGTGTTTCATGTTCAGAAAAACCAATGGTAAATTATTTCACTGTTTTCTTCAGTTAATAGGAACTTAAAACTCGATTAATCTCTTTTTTATGGCATTTCTTTGTATCTGAATTTGCACTTGAGGTAGCTTGCAAGTGTTTGAAGGTTTGAAAAATTTTGATAAAACCACTAGATATTAAAATATCCATTCTTTAATAGTGCATTCAGGTTTTGATTTTTAGCCTATGAGAAGTTCTAGCAAGGCTGACAGCATAAACTGGATTGAAAGGGTCAAGTTTAAATTGGTTGTAAAAGAAAGAACTGTTTGGTTCTATATTGCATTCATAGACTTGTATAATTAGTGTTATGAAATACAGACATCTGACTTGATATCTTGTGTTTTTCTAGAATTATATGTGTTTTATTAAATAGCTTGACTGCTTTAGTTCAGTCTGGAGGATCTTAAGTAACATTAACAAAATTATTTAAAGTAAACAGTTAAAAAACCTACTGGTATTAAGCAGTGGGGTTTTTTTTCTGGTTGTGGTTTTTATGTGCTGAAGACTTTTGAGCTGCCCTCTCAATCTCTTATTTTGAGATCTGGACAGGGTGGTTTAAAATGTGACAAATCTGCTTTTAGCTGTCTCTTGAAGCACCTTTTACAAGTCTCGTGCAAGAATTCTTAGGAAACAGAATTATTGAGATACCTGTTAATGCTGCTGTAAATATTTTGTTTTCACATATTATTATCAGGCAAATGGTGATTCAATGGCATGTCTGGAACTAGTACTTACATAATAAATATCAGATGTGGATATAACTTCTTTGACATTAAAACAATCATCATTGTTTATAAGATGTTGAGCTAGCAGAAGAGTATAGGTTTCTGAGTTAATAAAATAAAGATTGCAGAGGAATTATAACTCATTTATTATTGCAGCATCTTGAAGATTATCATAGGATGCTTTTAATGCCTGCCCACAGCTTTGCTTAAAATTATCGTTAGAATTACAATCAGCAGTTTCCAACATCGCTTTCTGTAGCTCTTGAGGTGTTCAAAGCCTGCTAATGAGAATTGAGACTATTGTTTCCTCTCTAATAATTTCAAATTCAGTTACATCAGTCTGGGGAAAAATGATCAGTTTTCCTTAAATAACATCACAGCCTGCATTTGGGATAACATTTCATTCAAAGCACTTTTAAAATTTTTGAGTTGTTTATGTCTACCAGTCTCTGTTAGTTATGTTCTGCCCTCGGCTTTTACTGTTTTCATCTTCCTGCTTGTCCCTTTCTGTTAAACCTCCAGAAACCCTTCAAGTTCAATTCTCATGAAGTATGGAGAATGTGTTTTTTTCTTCTCCATCTCCCTGCACAGCCTGCCTTTATGAATTCCATTAATGCTTGATGTAACACTTCCAGATGTGTAAACTGAATAAAATGTTTCCAGTTTAGTACAGAAAAAACTGTGGTAAGATTACCATTGAGAGGTTCTGAGTTAATAATAAACTTGCTAGTGGTTGCATTGCTCTTCTATAGATCTTGTGTTGATGACTAGCTTCAAGTCATTGGATGCAATGACCAACAGAACTGATGGCTCATTTAAGTTTTGTTTTCTTGATTGCCAGCGATAAGTAAATTTATGCTTAGATGGGATTATAAAAAGAATCTACAAAAATACCTTTAAATGCTAGATAATGTAGGAGAAAGGAATACAGGTGACCTTGCCCATGATAAGTAACATCTGTGTTAGTTAGCAAACAGAGCCTTGCCCCGATGAGTCACAGCTGTATCCAATAAATATAAGTGTGATAAAAGAGTGTGGATTAGCCGGTGAGGAGCATCATGAAGAAGGAGGAAGCTTGAGGGAGAGGTAACAAGAGGATAATGAAGAGGGATCCTGAAGAGAGAGGAATCCCTGCTGAGAGGTTGGTCTGGGTCTGGCAGTCTGGTTCTAAGTGTTGGAACCTGCAGTGGCAGTCTAGCTGGGTAAAAGCCTGCACTCAGAGTCTGCAAACTGATCTCTGCAGTCAGAGTTTAGCAGGAAATAACCAGCACTCAGAGGCTGCAGGGGAAACCTACAGTAGGAGCTTGCTGCAGCCAGAGTCAGTGAAGAGCTGGAGTCAGGATGGCTGAGGTGTAAAGAGGAATAAACCAGGACCCTTTTCATGCTGTGATAAACAAGACATCTGTGTCTCAGCTCATTTCTACCCTCTAACAAGAGGGTTGCTGCAACAAGACAAAGCCTTTGTTTGAAACTGGATATAATAACTTTGATCTGGCTGCCATAAACACAAACATGCACATGTGTGATTTAAATAACTCGTGGGAGAGCATTGAATTTATTCATGCTGGAACATCATCAGAATTGTTAAGTTTTAATTATATCTGTCTGTAACTTAGTTTTGACATCTTTGAAGACCATTCTAACTGATTCAACATGCTAAATCTTAATTTTTGGCATATTGATCTAAAGGAAGAAAAATGCAGAGAGAAATTAATGGGAAAAGGGTATTTCCTGCTAAGCAAAATACAGTACTATAAATAATTCTATTGCATTATTTGAATTAGTCTTTAAACCCACCCTTACTTTTAATTAAACTAGTACTCTGACTTCTTTAAAGGCTTTCATGTGAATTTTTTTTCTTCTTTTTGCTCCAGTGGGTTTCCAGTCTAACTTGATCAACATTACTCTATTTTCTTTTTTCTTTTCTCTGTTGTTGCAGAGGGAGCTGCAACCCTTAGCTGTGCTGGCACAGTAGATTAGCTATAACACGACTGCTGTGCTGCCTCTTAGAGCAGCACAATGTTTTCCAGCCTTTGCCAGTTCCTCTCAGTAAGGCTTACCAGGAAAATGCTTTCATCTTGCTGGCTTGTGTTCTTGTCATATTAGTGGAGAGGAAATGTTGCTTGGTTCTGTCTCTTGGACCCAGTCTGGGTGTAGCAAAACTGATCAACTCAGATCCCTGTGTCCCACCAATACTTCACTTCCCTTGGGGATCTCAAAGACAGCGTAGCCAAGTATAATAGTACTCTACTTTAGGAGGTTAAAGCTGGGATCATGGTTAATAAAATATCATACTTGGTACTGTGGAAGACCTTTTAGCACAAAAGAGTGTTAAAGAGTGCCATGGTTCAGATTTCTAGTGGAGTGGTACAATGGTACAGCTTGTGGGGGAGGTTTCTATTTTGTGTGATATTTTGGTGTAACAATATTTGTCATGGATATGTTGTATGCTAATCTAAATTTTGTTTCAATTTATTATGTTAGATTATGCTGGTATGACCACAAGTAATCAGTAGTCAATAGAATCAGGTGGTGCTTCCATCTATCCCAGGCTATGGATATGCAAATACTCCTGCCTCATTCCACGATATGGAATAGTACTCCTGCCTCTGGTCCATGGCAATGAGAAGCAAGTCAGTTCTGGATTGCTCAGCAGCATGTGGCTGCAGTCATATTTGGACACTTGGTACTTGTGTTTGGAGATCTTCAGGGGCAGCAATGGTATTTACTGTTGCCCGTTTACTAGAGGTGGATTCTTTTTCTGGAAAAAATTAGTGTTGTTTTTTGGGTTTTTTTTTGTTCATCTTCTTATATTTTTAAAAACATCAATACGTTTATAAACCTGATTCAGTTTGCAAATATTTGCAAAATAAATGTAGAGGTTTAGGGGCTTTTTTTTTCATGTTTCATGTTTTATTTTTTGAAAATAGCTTTCCTTTTCTGCAGAAGAGAATTCTACAGTTATAACTTTCAATCTTTAGCCTTCATATTTACTGTGACACTGGAACACACATTGGTGCTGCTGTGCTTGAGAAGCTCTCTGGTGTTTTAAAGTTTAGAATTAGAAGTTGCTCTTATGTTAAATTTCTTTTGTGTATCCCAGACTAATTAAGAATCCATTAACGTGAACTGCTTTGCCATTTTTTATTGGTCATAGGCCTAGAGGTGTAGAATAAAACCCTCAAAATGTATTTCACCTTCTAAATGGAGTCTTTAGGGAATAATAATTTCTGAAGTAATGTTCCAATAATGGTAGTTCAGTACTTGGAGATTGGGTACACACACATTTCAGTATATTGTAATAATGTGGGAACTCTGCATTAATGTGTTTACTTCTGCTTTGAGCCCATGCTCTGTGTGCACATACTTCTGTAAAAGCTTTTTCATACTGGGTATGACTTTCACTTGTTCTGTTTGCAATTAAACATCTGGAAACAAAACTTCCTTGATGTTTTTAGTACTTATTTAGTGTTGTAAAAGGAAAAAGAAAATCTGGTGTAGTCCTGCAAGTTCCATGTGGAAAATACCCATAAATATCACCTAATTGCTGTGTTCTGTGGGATATTAAAGAATATGCCTGTAACATAACCAGTTAGGGAAAATGGAAGTGATGTAGGTGTGCTTGCTCTCCTTTCTACTGCATTATTAAAGCAATGCTCAGCATTCCTTGTACAATGTATAGGTAAAGAGCCCTGAGCCTTTTGAGACCTTTTAGTCAATGTGGATTTGCATAGCAGTGTAGACAGTGGGTTCTTTTGGTATCAAGCTGAAAAACACATAAATCCTTGAAGAAAATAAATTGCTTCCATTAATTTTTCAATTTTTGGACACTAAGCAATTGAGATAGAGATCAGACATGAGATTAGTTTCAGAGAACTGATATTGCTGTGTTATACACTCAGTGTATCATTTTGACAAGTGTTTTATTTAAGCAGAGATCAGCTGAGTTCGTAAAGTTTTTCAAGCTTTTTAGTCAGATCTGAGGACAGGCTTCTTTCTTCCTCCTGGATACTTCCTGCTATAAGTAGATGTTCTTTTGTTGTATGCTAGAATACGCTTCCACTAGTATACAGCAGCCTGGATGCTCTTTTGTAGCTAAACTTAGCACCCTCCACAAATGAAAAAACCCACCCTCAGAAAAAAAAAAAAGGCCAACAACCCCTTCCCAAACCTGAAGTAATTTATTGCTTCAAAGAAGCTGCAGCAACATCTGCAATGTAGGAATCATTCAAGAAATGTTTAGTTGTACATAATAAATTTAGTTTCTGGAAATCATCCATTGATTGTAATTGAGCATAATAGACATACTTTCCACTGGCTTCATTTCTACCCTTTAGTGTTGTTTTTTCTATAAAGTGATCTACATTTTTTCTTTGCCTCAGGTGTATATGTGTAATAAGTTGGAGTGTCATGTTTGGGCTATTAAATTTAATAATATTGTATATGGGTTGAATATGGGTTATGGATTGAAAGGTTCCCAGAGTTGTGGGATAAAGGCAGGAGGTGATCAGGATGCCTTAGCTCCCCAGCCACTCCCAACACAGTTAGTGGTGAAAGGGAAGATGCTCTGTTGTCCCTGGTGTACCTCAGCTCATGCCTGAGGCTGCACAGTCCAATGCTGTGGGAACCTTGTCCTGTCGAATCCACAAGCTCCTCCTCGAGTGAGCCTGCCCTCTCTCACAGAACTTACTAACACTTTTGCATTTGCCTGATATTTGATACTCCAACACACTACAGATTTCTGGGTTTTTTTGCCAACTGAGCCAGGCTTCTATGGATGGGGAGGAAACTTGAAAAGGAGGCTTGCATTGACCACGTGGGCTGTGTCTGGTCATTGTGCTTTGGAAATCTGCAGTTTTTCAGAAGCTGATGGGTGCTGTCAGGAGTATTCAGTGTCCCTTTTTGTTACACTTGTGGCTTATTTTTCTTTAATAAAAACTCTCACCCATTGAAAATTCTTTGACTCCACTGCCCTCATTTTCCCTCCCTTTCCATTTGTTTGCAGTACCTTTTCTATTTTTTGTTTATTTGCTCCCTGGCTCTGTAAATTGTGTCTTACTTTGCCTGAGTAAGTAGAACTTTTCATTTTATAGAGTAGGGTCTGGAGTGATCCTTGCTGTGGGCTCCTCTGGGGGCAAAAACATTATGAACAGGATCATAACCCTCCTGTTTGAAATGGGAATTAAGTTCCCTCCTCTTACCTGTCTCCTTTCTGGAAGGAGAGGAGGAAAACAAAGAAAGGAGATTGCTGCCATGGCCCCAGCTGCTACTGCTGCTGTCGTGATCATTTAATTGCTGCAGCCGCTCTCACTGCGAGCACACGGGAGAAATTAACACTGATCAAAAATGTGAAGTGCATCCCCCACTTTACATATCTCCATGCACAAGCAGTAAATCAAAATGAGAACTCAGCAGAATTACACAAAAGCAACTTGCTGTTCTTGGCTTAGTTCTTGAAATGACAAGCTTGGGTTGTTTTTTCGTTGTTTTCAAACATTAATTGATAATTAAAAGCATCATATACTGTATTACTACAGAAATAAATTATTACTGTAAACAAAGCCCTCAGCTGCTTGTAAAGCATCTCTCATAAAACTGCACTGCTGGCTCTAAAGGCCAGTGAAGATACACTAATTCTACAACAAATTGCTCTAATTTATAGAACTGTTGAATTATATCAAAGATCCAATCAGAAGCCATCATTGTTCTGTAGCCCAGTGTTAATATATCTGTTTTTCCATTAATTGCATAATGACTGTTAAGTTAATCTACAACAGATCAATGGTAGTGAACTATGGAGTATGTTATTTCTATTGAGTAGTAAGTGAATGGGATATTTCAGCTAGCTTAGTGTTCTGTTGAAAGGGACAGCAATTGATTGATGTGGAATAAATGAATGTGAGAGTAGCACTACAGAACATGTGCTGATTTTTTAATGTCCTTTCTATGATTTTCTGATTTATCATTAAAGTTATGGTTGCCTGTAGGTCTCGTGCAGAGGTCCATGAAATCATCCCTGTCAATCTACAAAAGCTAGATGCTGTTTGCCATTTTTTAGAAGTGGGATTACTGTGACTTTGTCAGAGAAATGTCTGAGAAGACACTTCCTCTGCCCAACCCTCATGACCATCTCCTCCCTTGTCCTGTATGGAAAAAATGTAATTATCTTCCTATGACTCAAAATCCCAAATAGCAAGAAGTTAGCTGAAAAATCCATTTAGTTGAAATGAAACTTAGATGTTTGAGGAGCCGGCTTACAGGTTTCGTATCTACATTTTAGAATTTTTTTTCTGTGGTTTTTTTGTTTGGTTGGTTTGGGTTTTTTTTTTGTTTGTTTGTTTGTTTGTTTGTTAAGGAACCTTAGCACTAAAAATGCAAACAGTCTGAGATTAGGCATGGGATTTAATGGCTGCTGTCACGAAAAGTTGCAGCTGGTGTGTCTGCTTCCTCCTTCTGTCAGAAGATAACTATTGTTTTGCATTTGAAATTTAAAAATTACTTTACAGGATATCATCATCTAGGCTTCATGTGGTACTTAATGTAATAAAGTTTTGAGCATGTCTTCCAACTTTTGTGCATAAGAATTATTTTTTTTTATTCAATTAAAATACTATCTTTCCTTTGCATACTTAGAGGCAGTTAGAGAAATTTATTGTGATTTCTGATATAGCGGTGATGAGCAGGAGTTGATCGTTAGGAGGGAGCCTCATCCATGAAATCTCGGTGAGCTGTTGTGAAAAGTTACTGTAATAATGACACTGTCTGTGAGGGGGGCAGCTCCAGTGTACCTGGCTGGCCAGAGAGAGCAGACCAGACTGCCAGCTGCCTTTTTGTATGAAGCAGCAGTAAGGTATAACAGTTCAAGAACTGAAAAATATCTGTGGCATCTCTATATCTAAACTTACCCTCTTCAGCTGTCAACAGGAATTTTGATAAAGGGAGATAGAAGAACACGACATTCTTTTGACCAGTGTTGCTACAGGAGTTGTTCTTAAATTTCGTCTTTCTTTTTTCAAATTAAACAGAAGGAATGCAAATGGGTAGCAGTTTGAGAAAGCAAGAGTCTGTAGGATATAGGCCATGACTGAAATATTTTGCTGGTTTATTTTATAAAAGTTTATACTGAATTTATAGAAATGTTTGTAAGAGACCTGATACTCTATTAATGTATTTTTCAAATATGTATGTAACAGGAGTATGGAAGTCTTACAGTATGCTCATTTTCAGTAAGGTAATATTGTTTTAAACTGTCTGAAAGCATGTATGCTTTGTTCTCAGAATTCACTGATTGTCAAACATTATTACTTTAAATTAGGCTCTTTCATCATTAAGAGGTTGATGTAAGCAAAGGAGCCTTTTTTACTGTTAGGAAGATTTTCAAGAATTCTGGAACTAATAATTGTCATCAGCTATATAAGGAGCATTTAATGTCTTAAGTGGAGTAAGAATTGCTATCACTTATTACTATGCTGGTGCATAGTAAGACACTGAAAATGCAGGTGTACCACACTACAGTAATAGCATGCATTTAACAAATGGTTTTGAGGTTAACTTGAATTAAAAAATATTACATTCACACTGGCTTCTAGTTACTTATTCAGACTACTTGCTTTTGTCTTCCTTTGCCTCTCTACATTAACGTGGTAAGAGAGAAAATAACTTTCTGTGAAAAGCTTCTCAAAACAATGGGTTGGTTGAAAGCTTAAAATGTAGTAGGCTTGGAAAAGCCTCCATGGTGTCCTGTCCACAGTCAACACGAACATTCCCTTGCTATTTCTGACTTCGTTTTCTGTGGTTTTGAAACATTTAGCAGAGGCAGAACACTGCTGACCATGTGTAACTGTGCAAAAGGTGTAGGGAAAGGAGAGAATGAAGTTTATTGGTATCATCACTAGACCCAGGAGCACTGATTAGTGTGGCTGGTGGTGGCAGCCTTCCAATTTATGTTTCAGATATCAAGCCTCTTCAGGACAAAAAGAAGAAAACTTCCAGGACTATCTTGCTTTCTTTGTGGCAATGTAGCTGAATTTGTGCTTGCTCTGTGAATTACTTAATCACATGCTTTCATGATGAAGAAATTTTCCTAATAACTGAAACTGAGCAACTATTCTGTTTGTCTAAAAAGTATTCTTTCTTGAAAGTTGGGTTTGTTCCAATTTTGAACCTGTGATATTCTAGTATGGTTAGTACTTCAGGTTGATAGACCTTGTGTCAATAGAAAGAGATCATCTTTCCCTAGCTAGGGCTCTGACTGTATCAAAAGAATGATATCCTTAGTCGACACCATGCTAGGAATGCTGTAGCTTTGACCTGCATTCTTGTTCTGCCATGATGAAATAAAATTGTTGCCTGTCATTTCCTTTCAATGTCTATTGTTCATTTCTCTCATAGGAAAGTCACTCATGTTTACCTGTTTTTTGTTTGGTTTTGAATGGGTATGCAATTTGATAAAAGGAGCCCATCTGTACAGATGTGTATGGCTTTCTGACTTGTAGTTGTGCTCACCTCAAAGATCACAGCACCGTCAGAAAGCAAAGGCTGGAACACACCTGCAGATCATCCTGTCCAATTACTCTGCTCAAAGGAGGGTCAGCTATGGCGTGTTGCTCAGGACTGCAGGCTGTTAGGTTTAAAAAGCATCAGTACTAGTTCAGATTGGTTTTTTTATGAGCAGAATTGTAAATTGTATTTAAGTCATGGTGAGTTTTGAAGATTGAGGGAAGATGGTTCATTACTGCTGTACCTGCTTGTTGTTGCCAGTACCTGGTACGGGGTAACACTTATCCAGCGCTCCAAGAGGTGACAACTTTCTACTCTAGTAAAAGCTTTCTGCTAATACAAAAAAAAGGTCCAGATTTTAAAGTAATTTTCATTTTTGTGGCTGAAATATATTTATTTAAATGAATTATTAAAAAATAAATGCATTTTGTGCAACTCAAACTTTTGCATTGGCATTACATGTTACTACTCTTGGTTAGGAGGATGATTCAAAATACTTTTCAAGTATTCTTATAAAATGATAGTAATATGAGTCATAGTAATAAAAATACTATTTTTATATAACTAATTTCTATAACTTATGGAATTCTGGTTTGGCTTTTAAGTGCTGAAGACAGGTGAGGACCATTTTTTGTGCCAAGCAGTCTCCCTGAAAGGGCCCAATGGTTTTGCTGACAGCTGAGCTAACCTACTTCTGCTGGAAAGTGGGACAGGGTTCAGTCGTGCAGATCATTTCTCACACTGAGTTATTGACTGCATTTGTCTCCCCTTCTCTGGGAAATTTCACATGAAACAGAATCAAGTGTATGTGCAGTGTCCAAGACCCTATAAAATCTGAAAAGTAGCTGAGGTCTCCAAGTTTTGTTTAATATTGAGAAATAAAGCGGTAGCCGAATCATTTCAATAGCAGATTTCCCATACTCATTTTGATTGCCATTCTTCAACTGCAGGAAATAATCTAATATCTGCTAGAAAGAATCCTATTTCCTTTTTGTTATTTTCAAAATTAGAAGTTTATTAAGCAGTATGGGTCACAGTTTTTAAGTTATATATTTTGATTCTTCACTAGAATGCCTAATTCTTTAACATGAACTACAAATGTTCATGCTTAAATCTTATTATTCAATGCATTTATTTCCAATGCTCTATCAGTTTATCTGTTCATGGTTTTCCTGGGTGTTTTGGAAGCTTATTCCGTTTCTATTTTCTGGAGACTGAAATAACCAAACTTTTTATTTCATTGTGGTTAAGCTTCGTTCAAGGTAAATTGCTCTTTCTGTAATAGAGGCCTTCAGGATAAGCATATCTGACATGGGAAAGCTCCTTGGGAATACAGAGAGCTTACTTGATCTGCATATATTTAATGCCTGAAAATAGAATTTCTTGGTGACACACACTCCCCTAAACATTGAAGAAGTCTATGTTGGTAAGATTTTAATGTCGTGGGGATAGAAAGGCATTTTCTGTTCAGAGAAGCACTGATTGATTTTTCTTTGACTTACCGTGACAGGAATTTTTTTTAGTAGACTTTAAAGTTCTTCTGAAGAAGAACTTTTTCCATCAAGCTTGTCCACATGAGGATGTGCAGTTAGAAGTAAGAATGGCTTTTTTGTTTTTTTTAAACTTTGGGCCAGGTAGACTAAGTAGTCCAAAAATAAATACTCGGAATGTCTTTTGTGTATGGTGTTTGTTCAGATAGGACCAAGAGGACGTGAAGTGCTTTCATTACTTAGTGACTTAGGGACTATTAGCAGCTAGAGATTCAGGTTCTGTTCAGCTAAATGCTGTAACAGTACACAAAAATATATCACTGCAGTAAGTAATCTCTTTTCTCTCCACACTCTCTTGTCTTTACTTTTTTATTTCTTTTCTATGAGATAATGTCTGGGAATGTTAGACTTGCAATACTGTGAAGCAATTGTAATTGGTACATTGGGGGTTACTGCACTAGAAAAATAAAATAAAAATGATTTGCTGTGCAGATATTAATGTTAGCTATGAAAACTGTCTCCACAGAAGTGTCTCTGAGGTGGGTGGCCATTAATAATGCTGACTTTTGTGATGATTTGAAGAGGACCTTTTCTTTGCCTGCCAGGGGAGACAGCATGAGGATTAAAGCATAAGTGCCAAATGTTTCATAGCTTTTCTCCCTCAGATTTTATGCAAATTCCATAATAGATCAATTTGCATATTCCAGGGTAGCTTGCCTATCTTGTTTAAACGTATGGGTTTGTTCTGAAAGTTAATCTTAGTAAATTAGGTTTATTGTTTTGAAGTGAGATAAGGATTGGACAAGTCTGTTACTCTGCTTATGCCTCACCTTGATCCCAAGAGCATTTCTTTTTTGAGCAAGGTGACAATTTGGGCTTTCATTGTCTGGTTTATTTTTTACAGTTCTGTTGTGCACTAGATGCTGCATGGAGTTTATGTGGTGGCAGTCATTTCTGGAATCCATTTGCTTAGGAGGTGCCACCAAGCACACAAGTGATGTAAACAGTACTGCTCAAAACACAGCGATGTGTGTGGGCCTGCAGTAAATGTACAGTTGAAAGAAGTGGCCTTATGACAATAAAAATGGCAAGTTAAGTTCACCTTCCCTGTCAACTGAGTTGAAAGCAGAATCAGCTGCAGTCTGAAACTGTGGCTTGGCAGATGCTTTTGATTTGTGGTGAGGAGCAGGCTGGTAAAAACCCAGCATAACCACAGAAGTTTTGATGTGCAGGTAATAAATTCCTGAAAGCCTGTGAGTTGAAGGCATGGAGGGTGTGTGAGTAGGATTTATCTGAGCTATGTTTGCTTGTAAACCCTATTTTGTTTTATCATTAGTTTTTGTTTGGTTTTCTTTGTTGCTGAGGGCTTCTGAGTTATTTGTTATTCCAGCTTTACATCCTGTTTTCTCCCCATAATTGCTTGTAACTGGTGTTACCAGTCTTCCCAAGACTCCTTAGTCTCATGAAATTATTGCCTTTAGAATCTTTCCTTGCATTCAGTATCTGTATTGAATTGGTATTGGACAGAGCTACTGTAGTGGAAAGTGCTCCATGAGCTGAGCAGCTTTTATCAGCCCTGTCTCAATACACATAAAGAGAGAAAAAAAAATGGGATGAGGGAATTTAACCTGGGGGATAGTGAAGCTTGATGGAAGATGGGTGGCAGAGCGAAGCAGAAACAGTACTACAAAAAACAAAACTCACCAATGGAACTTTTCCCCTGTCACTGGTAACTAGAAATTAAATACACAATATTAGGATTAAACAGCACAGCTTTTTCTGATGGGGTATATGCAATCAATCATCCCTGGAAAGTGCTATTGACTGATATCTAAACTAGACTGAACATTGTTGTGTACTGCAAGATATTTTTTTCATTGGTAGAGGAATTCACTAGTGACCCGATAGATAACTTTTCTTCCTAACTATTGTTCACTTAAAATGGAGACTTAAAATGTAAATTCTTCATTGAGGAGTATTTTGGGTAGAAGAGAAATTAAGACTTGCTTTGTTTCCCCTCCACTTTGCCCCACTGCTGGGCAGTGTAACAGCCCTCTCTGTATAGAACTGTAGGAATTTAAGATGTACATTTCTTTGTGTACTTTGTATACAAACAGGTTCAGCTTGTCAGTATCCAGCTTTTGGAGAAATACCTTGTTACCACCCTTGATTTTTGTTTGTATGTTTTCATAGATACAACTTCATGGTTGTGTGATGATGGTGATGTGATTGTTGGGGTTTGGAGTGGTTTTTCCTGTTTGGGTTTGTTTGTTTTAAAGGAAGTTAAACTTGAATGAAGCATTTTACTTAATGGGCCTATTTTTCATCAGTCTCTTAGTGAATAAGCTTTGTTGTCTTACTGTCTCAGTTTTCTGGACTCAGCCCGTAACCAAAATGAGACATATATTTATATGTAGCTTATAAGTGCAAAAGTGAAGGACCTTCTGCTTTTCCGGCATTGTATAAATTTGACACTTCATTCTGTTGATGGTTTTTGAGAGATAGGTGTTCTCTTAATGCCTTTTCTCCCATTTTCCCCTTGAGGTAATAGATGCAATCTCTCTTTGTTGCTTTTATTTTAGTACACTTTTAACTACAGTAAAGTGATGTGAAAGGTGGTTCTGTTTGGTTGTTCTGCAAAACTGAAATCTAAAGTCCAGATGTCTAGTTCTAGCTCTACTCGCTGGAATTTGTCATTTGATGTTCTACTTTCAGTACAGCAGTGATTTTATCCATCTCTCTGTTTTTTAGGGATTACTTTTTTCCACAATAAGACTGTGCTTATGCTTGTTTTGTGGTAATTCAGGATATACCATACTTTCTAAAAGTGTAGTTGTCACCATTTATTATTATAATTTTTATTTACATCTTCCTAATTTGGTGTGTAATGTATGTCTGTATTTTTTTGCAGTAAAGTGCAGATCCAAATAGCTTGTATGTTGCCTTTAGCTCTTTTCCTCTGCAAACCGTTTATATTTTGATTTTACATGGAGGGGAAGGTGTTGTGTGTTGCTTTGGACATATCTTTAAGACTTCCTAGGTAGCCTTCAGTAGTTAGACTGTTGTTATATCTTTATCATTCTGGACACCAATTCTGTCACTAACAGTAATATTTACAGCTTAGGTAGATGTATGTGAGCAAGTTGTGGGAGTGCTGTTGATTCTAGTGGTTCATCAGAAATTCCCCTTTCCCTCTTTGAGAGCAGGGCTCAGGCAAATGACTCTGCTCTGAAAAACAGAAGAGCTTCAGGCTTTATCTAGACAAGTTTGTCTTCATTTAAATGCAAGTTATATTCACTGCAGTCTAATCTGAACTGGGTACAAAATGTACAATAACACAGCTTTTAAAGGATTTTGTGGGGATACTGAATAATAGTTTTTTCTTCCTTCTTTTGAAGATCAAGCAGATTACTCCTAATGTTGCTTCTGAACATGACAACAGGCAGTACAGCTGTAATCATAGTAAAAGGGTTCTTCAGAATTTACTTACTTGTTTGTTTTGGAGTTTTTTTATCCTTTTCATGATTTGGAGATGTATTCACAAACTCAGCTTGGGAACTCAGAATAAATCACAGCATATTCAGGGTGGAAGAAACCTCAGAAAGTCTCTAGTCCATGTTTCTGCTTGAAGCAGAGTCGGTTGTGAGATGAGACCAGGTTACTCAGCACTCTATCTGGTTGGTAGCCTTGAAAACTTATATTTTGTGAGACTGCACAACCTTCCTGAGCAACCTTGTGCTGCTGGACTGTCTTACCATGACAGTTTTTCCTTATATCCTTTCAGAAGCCAGATGTAAAGAGTCTAGGATTTCAGAAGGAGAAGGAATTGTTCTCGTGTTTCCTGCGTCCATTCTCCTCCTTTGTATCCTTTCCCCTCTTTAGCTTCTATTTTAACCTCCTTTCCTGGTGTCACTGATGTGATGTATCCACAACCTTTGAATTTCCCACAAGCACTACTCTTTAAAAGTTCGTAAAGTTGATGACAAAAGTAACCAAAAAGACCCAAAAAACACCAACCTAAGGCAAAGAATGTTTTAATGGTCTCATTATGTTTAAAACCATAGTGCTTCTCTGGCACTCAAAGCCTGCTACAAATGGAAAGCAAAGAAATACGCCCTGGTTATTTTGCAGTTTTCCTTTCCTGTTCAAAGATAGAATATGAGTTAAAAGTGTATTTGAAAGATTATGCTAGCAGAATCAATTAGAGTTCTTCAGCTCTTTTGAAAACAGATAGGAAAAAATGTGGAAAACATACCCATTGACATGGTGATTTGCCTTCAGTGTCGAATTCTACTGTCACAACTAAGACTGAAGCGGGGTAGATCAGTGAATTGGATCCATTTCGTGTCAGAAATCAAGTCAAACTGGTTGTTTATAATCTTATTATTGGGACAATAGGAAATGATAAATAAGCCAAGTACTAATTGAGAACTGAGAAGTAGTTTTGTTACCCAGATGTGTAGAAGGCGCTTTAGACAAGATGAAATTTGGAGATTATCCAGAAGTCTTAAAAAAGACAACAAAAAAGGGGAAAATAGGTTATATAATCTCATTCATCTCCCAGAATAACTTGAATTTCTTGTAACAAGTGATTGGTTAAATTAAAAATATATTAAAAGTCCTTCAAAACAAATCAGCGCCTAGGTGATTTAATACACTTTAATACACTATGGAAATCATTGTAACTGGTCTTTTAAAAGGCAAATTTATTAAGTAACTTGCATTCTTCATCATAGTATAGTAAATTTTGAATAAATCTGCTACATGAATATAATTTTTTCTCTATTTTTTTTCTTTTCTACAAATCTGTCAATATAAAGAATAGCTGCTTTTATGCTTTTTGTCCTGAGCAAAGGCCATTTCTAGGAAAAAATGTACTTTTCTTGATAAATGTGACCTACAGAAAGGGGATGAGAGCTCTAGGCTTTCTTTTGAGGTTAACAGTATTTAATACAGATAAAAATCTTTCTGAGGATATATAACTTATTAAAATTGGAGTAACCATACATTTTTAAGAGATAAAAAGTACTGAACAGTAGAATAGCAAAAAGTTTTCATCAGAAAACTAGAGTGGTAAATGGAGAACATGCACGCAACCCTGCTTATTGACACAAGACAAAATCAAAGAGGAGGTGTCAAGCTGTTTTAAAAAGAAATCTTTTGTTCTAAGCTGATACTTGTATGTTTAAGCTGCAGATAAACGTTTGCTGCTCTGTATTTCTAGTTTTGTAACAGATTGTGCTGTGTATGCAGTGATTTCTGAGGTTTGAGCTAATATGCTTATCCTCATTGCTGTTTTGCAGAAGCTTTTAATAAATTTTAAGAAGTGAAGAAAGTCCCATTGAACTTCCTTGTACTTTTGGGTTTTAAATTAGCAATGTCTACTTTTGTTCCTTTGTTAATTGTTTATAATAATTACACAGTCTGATATTCTACTTTTTGAACTCCTGCTCTCTATCTCAGTTTTATTTCTTTATTCCTGAAGATATATTCAGTGGGTGTATTTAATAGATGTTTGTACTACGTGTTTGTGTAGGTCTTGTGGTAATCAAGATCAGCAATGGATTGTATGGTTTACAGGATACATCATAGTTACTGAATTTTATGCAATTATGATGCTTCTTAGTGACTTTTAATAGTGTTCTCTTGCCAGACCTCAGATCTCTATTTTCTTGGAGAAACTGGAGAACTTCAAGATGTGAAATTCTTAATATATTGAAATAGTTCAGGTTTATATCCATGTTTGATTTCTTGGCACTTTGTTATGCAGAGGAGGAACTCTGTGTTTCATTAATAAGGTAGCTATTAAGGGAGGGATTCCCCGTTTTTCGTTTGGTCCTGAGAGCATTAAATGGATTGTTATCTCAATAGCTACAGCCTCATTTACTAGTAACTACAGGGGGTGTAAGGTATTTAAGTAGGAACTTCCCAGGAATACTTATGTCAGTTTAGTAAGGAAGAATAAAAAGAGGCTTATATAAAGTTACATTTTATAGCAGCTTTACTTCTACAACATGAGAGCACCAGTGGCTGCAATGCCAGATGTGGCCCAGCTGTGTCCCCTCCCATGTCCTTGTGCACTCCCAGCCTCCTCAGCAGTGGGGTGGGGGGAGACGCCTTGATTCTGTGTAAGCTCTGCTCAGCAATTGCTAAAACATCCCTATGTTACCCATGCAGTTTTCAGCACTAGTCCAAAACAGAGCCCCATACGAGCTGCTATGAAGAAAATTAACTTTGTCCTAGTCAAAATGAGCACAAGATATAAACAACTTGCAAACTTCTCTTTATTTGTGTGGAGGCTGACTTTCCATTTTTCACTTGGGTCTGCAGGCTTGGAAGATTGGTCCTGGATATGGTATTAATATTAAATTGAGAGACAAACAGCTGGAAATTAGGAAGCAAAATAACTTGCTTTGCCTATGGCATCCTCATGTTTCTGTCTCTCGCATTAAATTATGTGGCAAACTCGCAAAATGATTGTACAGCTGGGTGAATAACTGTAGCCCAACCATCATGTATACCTAAGCAACAGTTACAAGAAAAAATACTGGTAAACTAATTTAAGAATACTAAATGCTTTAGCAATTTGCCACTTAGTAGTTAGATCTCACAAAGGCTGCTTTGCCTATGGACATGTGACCATGTCTTTTGTTTGATCCAGGTGCAGTAACTAAGAATAATGCTTTGTTGCAGGTCTGTCAGATGAATGAAACAATATTAATTTTAGAAACTCAGGTTTTTGACTAGCTGTTCAGACACTCAATTTTTGGATAAGCAAACACTTTGAGCTCAATTTAAGTTGATGAGCAACCACTCCTGAGTTTGCTTCAGATTCCTGCTTTTCCTTCCTGAACTTCATAATTAATTTCTTTTATATATTTTAATTAAGCTGTTTTATATATTTTTATAAACCAAACCAAAACTCTCTAGACTCTTGTGCTGTGCCTGTAGAGTTGTTGACTAGGGCCTTCTAGATGCTGGAACCATTGCTTTGGGCTTGTTTTAACTGAAGGCTTTTTTGCATAATAAATACCTTTGTAGATACTAGCTGATATCCTTTAAGATGAAGTAGTTAATTATGTTGTAATTGCTACTTTGGATTTTGCTGGAATGTTTATTCTGGGATGTAGATATTTTTAATTTACTTGGGCATGTCTAGCCTGATCTCTAGGATAAATTGCAAATTTTTTCAGTTTGGAAACAAGCAGTTTGGAATTGCCTATCTAACTTTGACAGTTATATTTATGGCAGCATAATTTGTTCAGTCATCTTGAGTTTAAAATATAGTGTAATGTGATAAACTTAGTTAACACATGCTTAGAAAAGGGTATGGGGGAGGTAACTGAAGAAATGAATTGTCATCCTTTGTGACTGAGATACTAATGCAAATCTTGTGGGAAGGGTTGTGTTGATTGCTGGGGTTTGTGGGGAATTTTTTGTGTGTAGGGGGTTTTTTTTGGTTGTTTGGGGTGAGGTTGTTGCTTTGCTTTATTTTCTTTTGTCCTTATATCCTAAAACTGTGTATCAGCTTTTGAAATTACAGTTACCTAGATTGTCTTTCTGAAATCCTTGATTTACCTTGATTTTTAATTGCCCATTTTGAAAGGAGATGCTCAAGTCCCATCCCTAGTGTTAAAGTAGGACAAAGGGCTCTGCTAGGTGCTGAGGATGAGGGCAGGAGGTTCATCAGGGTGGCCTCAAGTAATCAGAGTAAAGCATTGTCCCATCTCTGGGCAGTTTGCCTCCGATGTGCTCAAAAGGCAATAATTCACACAAGTGAGCAAACACTTCCTTGCTCATGGAGAGGAGTCTTACCTACAACTTTTCTTCCCATTTTTCACAGTATCGTTTAAGTTTTCCCCCAAAATAACACTTTTATTGCGGCTGTGTTGGGAAAATGAGTCTTTGGGGTTTTGGGGATGGGTCCCGTGTGGGATTTGTGCCCATAGCAACCCGCAGTGGAAGCTGTGAGACTGCGGCGCCGCTGCTGCTCAGCCCTCGCAGTGCTGCTGCTCTCGGCACACTGACCTAGAATACTGCCCTAGATCTGTTTCAGGGGATTTCTTTAATTTTCCCCTTCTAGCTTGTCAGAAGCCCCCTCAGGATGGTAGGTAGTTGCAATGTGATAAATTAGCTGCTAATTAGTTTTCTTCTAAAAACGTTATTTCTTACCTTTTAAATATTTTTTCTTCCCTTCATGTCTTGGCACTTTCTCTGACACATCATAATGTTAATTAATCTCCCTAATCTATTTGTGTAAATACAGATCCTTTAAGTTAGTTTGTTGCTTCCTATTAAATTTTAGCTTTGTACAACTGTAAACTAGCAAGTTCATTGACTATTAGGAGTAGTAAATTTCTGTAGTGTCCCTTCATCACCAATTTTTTCTTTATTGCAGTGCTTTTGTTGTGATAAATTGCAACACTGAGGCTTTCATGCACAGTAATTACTATAAAGTCTCTTATACTGAAATCTGTCAAATATGAAATGGAATATGTATTTTGTTTTGGGCTCTGCCTAAATGAGAGACATTACTTATGTCTTGAAATAGGAAGGGATGCTGGTGCCTAGGCAGAAGGGGCACTCACCTTTGAAATGGTCAATGTAATCCAGAAATCATAACAATCTGCTCCTTGTTTATTGGCTTACATGGAATGATTCTTCTGGTCTTAGTCCCATTCCCTGAGAACAAATGACAATATAAAAAGAAAGAAACAAAAGCAAGACCCCTGAAACCTCCCCCAACAATGTTAATACTTGCTGATTTCCTTTGGGGTGTAAAGTCTGAGAAGTCAAAACCAAAGTTCGCTCTTTTTTTTCAGCATTTCTGAATTTGGCACCTCTCCTTTCTTTTCAGATTTAAGGTTCTTTGCAGTTTCCTTTATGACAGCAATTAACCTTCTGGCTAGATAAATATCAAAATCCAACTGTGTGATGTTGACATTATTGGGTATCACTTCAGAATGACAACCTTAGAGTTTCTTAGGTTATGGTAGATTCATCCAGCATTTCAGCTGCCCTTACCCAGTGTGGGTTATCTGTATTCTGCTCTTTCATGAAAGCAAGTCCTGGAGCCATCTCTGATTTGATAGACCACTTACATTCTCAGAAGAATTCTGTCCTGAAAAGATGGTTCTAACCATTCTGTTGGCACTGAATGTTTACAGGTACATCTCTAGGCAAATGTTTTATTGAAAGGATACTAAAAATATTTAAGAATATGTATGTTCCCGAAAGATTTCTCATTGCTTCATTTTTTACAGGTAAAGTATTTTAACATTTCCTCCCTGCCTCAGTTTTCTAACTTCTCTGATGCTTGCTTTCTTTTGCCTACGTTGGAGTGTTTGAAAAGCTCATTCCTACAAGCATCTATCATTCTCTCTTCTGCAAAACCTTTCTGCAACTTCTTCAGATTCCTCAATTCTTCCACTTCCTTTTGGTGGCTTCTTCCAGATCTCTCCACCTTGGCTCACCTGAGGCCAAGATTTAGAAGAATTTGCACTAATAATTTACATTTACTCTGTCTTGGAGCATTTTCCCTTTACAACAGACATAGTCTGGTTTTTGCAGAAGTCGTTGAAGTTTAATGGTTCTTGATTCCCATTGCCCATCCAAAGGTCAATTTGCAGACACATGTCACCAGCCTCTTAGCAATAGAGAAAGTACTTGTTATATAACCTGGGCATGGATAGACAGGTACTCTAAACTGTGGCAGTTGATTTACTGAATATTTAAAATCTCATTAAATGATTTTAAAAAGTTCTGTTCCAATACCTTAAGTAAAATTTGGGTTTGAAAGATTTCCTTGCATACAACTACCTTGATTACAAAGCAGACATTTGAAAACATGATTGTATATTGACAATAAATGCAAATATTCTACTGAGGCTCTTAAAATCTAGAGAACAAAACTCAAATTTTAACACACACATGGTTTCACCTGGTCACTGTATTGTATCCAGCATAATTTTTCCTCCCATAACCACTTATGTTTTCTCCTTTTATATCAAAGCCTTGCGAGTGTAAAGTAATGAAGTCTGAAAATGTTGTTTTTAAAACCGGGTATAAAGAAATAAAATAAAGAAAAACATTGTTTGGCAGGAGATAGGTTATTTCTTGGGTATAATAATCTAGAATAAGATTGATAAAATGTGTTGAATGCAGAGTTGATGCAGTAGCATTTTGCTTTTAGCTAACTGTATCATGGGTGCAATGCTTTATTCCTGGGGTGAAATCTGAAACTTTGAGATGGAAACAAAATCTCCAGTTGCTGGTAGTCTATCAGAATATATCTTTCAGATTTAAGAATGTGATTTGGAGCTGCTTATAAGAATTTTACTTACAGTGGAGTAGTTTATTGACGAGCATTGACCTTTCCTTGGACCAAACAAAACTATTTTGAGCTTCTGATATCCTAGATTTACTCCAAGTTAACTTGTTGGCTATAGGGAGGAGACAAATATCACTAAATTATTTAACTTACTAAGTGTTAAGCACATTAATTACTGAAAATCATGATTACAGTTTGTGATGTAATGAAGCTAGACACTTTGTAGACATTTTTCATTCTTGGGTAATTTTCTCTTTGTTTTACCAAAACCCATACTTTAAGATAAATTTGGTTGCACAATGTTTACTTAAAATTGTTGCTCAAAAAGAAATAACTTATTTTTCTCTACTTTTCACAAGAACATAATTTAATTGATGTTTGTTCTAACATACTTCTGTGCAAAAGTAAGATTAAATTCTCTTGAGTGGTGAGAGTATAATTTTGTGGGGGGAAAAAAAAAGATTTTATAATTATGGGTATATTTTCAACTAGGATTTCTATATCATGTGGTTGGTCTTTTTAATACCTTCTAATCACAGCATTTAAGATAACACTGACCAGATGTAAATCAGTAATTAAGAAAAATAATTAGTCAAGGAATTCTGGATCAATTAGACATGGTCTAAAAGCACATGATTTGTCATTAGTACATGTTTTTAGTGGTGTGTTCATAAATATTTTTTCTGTTTGCAGAGACAATGGATCCTTTTGTATTTGAGGCTTTGTCAAAATCAAGGAGGGAGGGGGAAGAAGTATCAGTTTTGCAAAGAAGGTGATTTGCATACTATTACCCCTTATTCTTGCTTTCTGTCGATTTTTAAGCTTGCTGTGACCTACTTTAGAGTCTTATGATGAGATTAGGAATTTCAGTAAATTCTCTGCTGCAGGATACAGTAGTTTCAGCACTTATGTTTATATTACCACTTCTTGTTTTACTGGGAATAATGCACAGTTTCTCATCACAAGCCTTTGATGAATTCCTTGATTCCTTTCCCTTGATTTTATTTTGATTCTTCTTGAT
Organism: Pycnonotus jocosus; assembly: GCA_013400435.1. NCBI lineage: Eukaryota > Metazoa > Chordata > Aves > Passeriformes > Pycnonotidae > Pycnonotus > Pycnonotus jocosus. Next base: position 51,173 of record VWYP01029212.1, on the reverse strand, counting down.
TTTATTTTGATTCTCCTGGATTGTTTTTTGTTCTTGGTTTTTGTTTGTTTGTTATTGAGGGTTATTTTTTATTGTTTATTATGTAAGAGAATACTGTCTTATTTTCATGGTTTTACATTTCTAACTTATATCAGACAAAATATACCAGCTGCAGGTTTTGTACCATCCTCCCAGTGTCAGCCTTATGTTATGAATTCCAGAACATACTCAACTGGAAACATTTGTCCTGTGCCAAAATGTTGTAGGTCATTGCCAGAATATTCTTTTTGTCACCGCAGCTTTGTCAAAGTCTGATAGTTGTTTTTATTTTTGTCATCTTAGGTATACTGGAAATAGAAGAATAAAACCCACATACATGAACTATAGCCATGCTGACATTTGGATATTTGTGGCTGAATGGCAGAGGTAGTGTCTTGCAGAGACACCAAAATGACTATGAAAGAACTTTCTTGATAACAAATTCAAGATTAGATACTCTCGGGTTGAGATTCCTGAGATTCAGGTGGTTAGAGTCCTTTCTGCCCTCCTGGAATCTTTGAGCCAGACACAAGAAAGAAACGGAGGCTTCAAGCTTCTGTTTTTCCAAGGTCTATCACTTTGTTTATTATTTCTTATCTCACAGTACTCTCTGTGCCCGGTGAGGTCCATTCTCTACCTTGGCCATCAGAGAACTCCCCCTCCCATGGGAGGTCATCATCTTTTATACTGATTATTGCAAACACATTATTTACAATTTCCTACCAATGTCCATTATTTACACTAAACAGGTCATCTCTACTTGACCCAATCTGTGTGAATTATCTTGTGCCACGTCACTGCAGAAGATGGAGGTGAAGAAGAAGAACTTTAGGGACCAACCCAATTTCTCCATCTTTGCTTTCATCTACCCCCATTCTAAAACCTCAAAACTACATTTCTCACCCTGTGGTAAGCCAAACTACTATGTTTCACACTCTTGAGACTTGTAATTCATCTCTACTTTGTGCCAGGGTCTGTGACCCCCATGGACAGAACTAAAACCTCCCTGTTCACCCCCCGGACAAGTCTAAAAGTCCCTGGACAAAACTCAGACTTCCTTTGCTCGATTCTCAGACTTCTCAGCCAGGGTCCCTGAGCCCCCAGGGCAGCCAAAGGGATGCCCTGGACTCCAACAAGATACTTTTGTGTGATAAGCAGGCAGGAGTTAATTAGCCTGCTGAAATGGGAGCAGTATAGTATATATTGGATGCATTGCAGTATATTTTGTTTGGACTCAATCCTAAGGGTCCCTTTTAAGCTAAGTGATTCTATGATACTAATAGTATCTCTTTTGCCACTAGTGCTGCTATTTCAAGCTACTTCAGTAGGAATCAGAATATATGATTCTACATGGGTCCTGTCTTGTACTTTATGAATAATTCATAGTTTTGAAAAGCATAAATTATCAGTTCCTTTTCATTAGTAATTCTATAGTTTTTAAAAAATTAAGTACGAAGTGCTAAATTGCAAAAGATATGCTTCAAAGATGGAAAGCAGAGTTTTAATAAGGGAGGAGACAAAACTGGAGGGCTTTTTTCTCTTTCACTACTACCCTAAATTCATGAGGAATAAGATAAAATACATCTATCTGAACTATTCCAGTTTTTGCTCTGCTATACTTTGAGTTAGCTTTTGTACTGCTAAAACCGAAGACCTTTTCTTTTTCAATATTTTTGGAACAAATTAAATGTATTTTAAGAATTACTGAAGGAGAAAAACCTACCCCAAACCAGAAAACTCAGAACACACTTGTCCTGTCACCTAATTTCACTTCCTAGTCCTAGCCAGGCAAGTTTTAAAAAGGGCTAACTTTGATGAAACCAGGTCAACCCTGAATATTTAATGTAAATCTCTAATCCTGATGGAATACATTAAAAAACTGAACTGGGCAAAGCAAGCTGGAAGGTTGAATGGTTAAGATAGCATTTTAGTCTTTGGCATGTACTTGCCCTACATTACAATAATTCCATTGATCAGTTTAGTAGTTGTAGTGGTGAAGAACCTTCACACTTAAGGTCAGGTCCTTTGTGTCCCGGGTACTACTGTGCTGCTTTTACAAAGGCACAAATTAAAGATGTCTTTAATTCTAATTCGTCCATCACTACTTGATCACTGTATATGCCAGTGTTGGTGGTTTTTTCAGTCCTTAAAATGACAAAGGAATTGAAACAGTAAAATAGAAATGATAGAGTTAAGATGAAAATAAACACTTGGAGAAGGTGAAACATTGGTATGGGTATTTCCAAATAAAATTCATAGTGTCTTCTCATGCTAATCCAGCTGAGATGCAAAGGCTGCAGTTTCTACAAGATGTATTTGGGCAAGAATATTCTGTTTTGACTCTTGGCATCTGCCATCCTTTTTGGAGACTGAAAGTGTTAAATAATCTAATTTCCATGCATTTTAGACAATAAGTATGAAAAGTCATAACACTTCATTGGTTTTGCTCATATATAATTTCCTTTCCGTGGCACCTCTGTGTTTTATATACAAGCCTTCAAGGATTAGGTATGATTATGTTGGTCACATAATGGTATCTCTTTCTGGCACAACAAGTAACCAAACCACCAATGACTCTAATTATTATAGCCATTTACAATACTGCTGGCTGGAAATAATGAATTTCAGTCTGAGCCCAGCAGTGATTGTTGGCTGACCTTTCAAGCAATCCTAGTGAAGTGGAAAAGAGTGATAATTTGGGTGATAATTTTAGAGTTAATAAATGGCAGATTTTTAATAAGTGAGTTGAAATTGTTTAAAGAAGTTAAAAGCAAGTTGCAATCCTTGATATGCCTCTCACTTTCCTTCTCTTCAAGTGAAACTGTGTATTGTGCTGCAAATCCCTTCCTGCTCTTTTTACTCCTACTTTCTTTCTGCAAGGAAAAATGACATTTTTCTTTGATTTAGTCCCTTCAATTTGCTGTTAGGAAAAGTAAGCCCATTATAGGCTAGGTGGTTTGTTGATTATTTACACCTGTAATTGTTTTTAATCAGTGAGTGGGATTATGATGTGGATCAAAACCAACTGCTGAACCAAATCCAAAACAGTGTTTGTTCATGTATGGTGCTAGAGGGATTCAATATTTCATAGAATCACAGAATGTTAAGGGTTGGAATGAACCCTAAAGATCAGGACCCACAGATGAGTGTTCTTCAGTCCCATGGACTTGTGCACATTTAGATGTATATGTATATGATATATCTGTGTGTGTGTATATATAGACTTCTTAAATTCAGAGTTCTTGTTTTTGAAAGAGAGGAAGAGAATAATGCAGAATTACTGAATCATACAGTTGTTCTAAAGTTAGCTATGACTAAGGAAAGCTAATGTTTTTAAATATGTTTTTGCTTAACTATCTTAATTTTCACCATTTGGTTTCCTTCTCAGCAACTGATTTTTTTTTTCAGTGCCTTTGAAAGTCTTTTCTTTAAAAAAGAAATCTCTGTATAGTAGACATGCCACATAACATTCGTCTCATCAGTCCTAAGGGCTTGTTTCACTCACTTTTAGAAACAACCTTGCAGTATACTGTTTGTCTAATTAGCTAATGTTCAATACTTGTGTTTTGCTGCTGAAGTTGAGATTAGAAACTACTTGGTGTGGAGTACAGACACTGAAAAACTATCAAGCTGAATCAAGACACTAATACCTGCATGAGCTTCATGTTTTTGTTTCAGAAGGTCTTTTCAAGCTTAGGAGGAAAATATGGTTTTGTCTTTTCCTTTGGCTCCTGGATAAATCCCATGAGGTCTACGTTATTCTATTTGGAAGCTATTTTGTTGGGGAAAACCCCACTGTATTTATGACAATTAATGGTTTTAAATCAGTTATTAATTCTGTCAGGGGTGTGTGATGTGGTGTGATGGCACTCTGTGGTGGCCAAGTGTAGCCCTGGAGTTGCAGTCCCTCCCTGGGACATTCCCTGGGCATGGTCCCTCCTAGGGAGGAAGCTCTGCACTTCTTTGCTGAAGATCTTGTCTTGACTTTTCTTTTCTCTTCACTCCCTGCTTTGTCCATGCCACATTCAAGGGAAGTTTGGTGGTGTCTTTTTCTTTAACTCTGAGTTTTGTAGCTTGATTCAGTGCAAAACAAACACATGGCATCTGGCTTGATGGCATGGATGGTGGCCAACTGGATAGATTGCAAATCTCCTTAATTTGTGTTAGCTTATTTCAGCATTGTTCCTAACCTGCTGCCAGGCACTGGATTGACACAAAAGTCTTTTTACCTGTCTCTGCCAATTTTTCTTAGGTACAAAAGAGTTTTTAAGTTTCAGAAAAGCGTTCTGTATGTTCTTTCAACTGGAGAAGGGTTGAAAAATGCCTTAAAGACAGGAAACCCCTGTGTCTGGTTTGCCTGGCACTGCCCAGTTCCTTGTCAAAACTGTAATTAGTTTCAGTCAGGAAGTATTTTATGGTGCCAGATTTTGTAGTATGTGTCTCACAGTACTAATTTCTTGTTTTTCATGTTTCTCTGCACATGTGGTATCTGAATGTATTCCTTGGCATCTGTGCCAAATATAGAGGAAGGATAGAACTGCTACAGTGGCAGATATTTTTAGTGACCCTTCCAAGGTGTTAAAAACCAAAAGAACTATCTTGTCTCTTGAAATACTCTTACAAAAAAAAGGATAAAAGTTCAGATGAATCAATGAGTTGTAATATAAACCTTTAAAGAGGACTCTTGGGTCATATATTTTCTTCCCCTATTGCATCAAACAAAATGGTTTATAAACTGTTGCCTACTGAACCTAAACTCTCTTCATCCTTAATTTTGGAGTAACAGGCACTATTCTTAAGCAACCATGAGCAGAAGGTGTAGGTTCTGACTTTGCAAGAAGACCCTACACTTGGATTTTTGAAAGTGCACTGTGCCACAGAAACACTGTTAAAATTACACACTCAGGTAGGTTTTTTTGAGCTTTGAGTCAGGAAAAAAGTATATGCACTTGTTACATTTCAATTTGGTCAGACATTTTAAAATAATTGTAGGATTTCTTTAAATATCCCTGAAATTTTAACTTTATGGAGATTATGGATTAGTGATGAAACCCTGCAGGGCTAAATACACTGAATTCTGCTGACTCAGTTGTTGAAATCAGGCTGAAAAGTGCAGTGGTTATTTCCAACCATTAAACCCAATAAACCAGCTTAAAGCCAGAGTGGGATGTTTAAATTTGCATTCAGCTGTCTCTGAGGATTTTCACAGGGGGAAGTGGTTTTGCTTTACTATTCCTGGTAGCTGTATTCCAGTGTAGTTGAAATGTCTCTCAATTACATTAGATCAAGAAAGTTCTGCCTCATTTAAGATAAAGAAGCATATGCTGGGGTACTTGTAAGTGATTTGTAATCATCTTCCTTAGTTGCACTTAATTCCACACCTTGCCAAATTTTCCTTTCTTTAAGGAGATTTTCTGATATTTGTATCTACAGAGAATTGGCTGATCTGTGGGACAGGCTGCAGAAGCTCACAATTAGTTTGTTTTTCCTGTTAACTAATTTGCACGATTTGCTTGTTGCATAAGTTGATACGGTTTGCTTTTCATTTCTGAAAAATACCGTATTGCAATAATTTGTGAAGTGCAGTGAAAAAATTATATTTAATAAATATTCTTTGTAAGTAGCAATGTCATTAAGGCTCATAGCTTACAAAAACAGAACAATTTATTTAGTTATAAAATGCTATAAAGAACATTGCATGAAGGCTAAAGTCAAAGTAAACAGAAGTCTTATTGGTAAAAACAAGGTACTTAAAATACATTTATAATGATATGGTTGAATATCAGAGAAATGCAGCTTAGCAGGAGACTAAAAATCATCTGAAATAAAAATTTTTGCGTTTGGTTTTGCGTGTGTGTTTGAGTTTTCTAGCGTGTGTGTTTTGTTGGCTTCTTCTTTTGTTTTCAATTGTCTCCCACTGATGGCAGGTCAAATACAGAACTAAACCCTGCTCTTCCAAAGGAAATACAAGATAGTGTACAATACATGGAAAGTGTTTCACCTCTATGGTCAATTGACAGAATCAACTTTGTTGTAGAGGAAGGGTGTCCTGTCTTTTGTATTATTGAAGAAAACTTATGCTCTGCTTTTCTTGGTTTCCTGGAATGCTCTTTATTACTTGAATGGGAGCAAACAGTGCAATATTAAGGAGAAGCCAGTCTCATTTACCAAAGTCTTTGATACCAGGCACATGGAGTTTTTGAGTTACTGCACTGTTGTACCAATGTTCTTCTTGGGTGCCTCTCATACTTGGTGAAGGGTAATTCTTGTAGCTTGTGCAGTGGTTGTCTTCTTTTGCAGTCCATAAGACTACACCTCTTCTGAGCTTGAGCTTGCAAGGTTTGTTCAGGGCTCTGAAATTATGTCCCTGAGTTCAGAGAAGAATGCTGTGTTATAATGCTTTTGGGGAGGAAAGAGGAGAATAGGGAAATGTGTGGTTGTTAGACTTTGGAACATATCCACTGTCCTGACATCATTATTCAGCATTCAATTGTAAGTACATACTCTTGTATTCAAGGCCTTCTTTTAAAATAATTGTGATCCTATTATTCTGGAAAAATTTAACTGTTTTCTGGAAGATAACTCCTGTGTTTATAATCATGTGAGGCTTTTAATTTTCTGCTTCAGTTTCTGCTGGCTTTGTAGGGATATGATATGTAGCCAGCAAACCCTCTGGCAGATAACAAAATTACACCAGAGATCTGTATTTGAAACAGTGTTGGACTTTGTGTCTCTTGAGTTTGTGGAGATTTTGGTGAGCTTTAATGAAGTACCAAATGTACTGAAGAGTTGCTATGAGATCTGGCATTTGCAGCTTTGTTGGCTTTGGTAGACCTCAGATGATGAGCTTGTGCTGTGGATACATCACAGAATCATCTAGGTTGGAAAAAAGCTCGAAGATTATCAAGTCCAATCTTTGATTAATCACCTCCCTGTCAACTAGATCAGAGCACTAAGTGCTATGTCCAGTAGTCTCAAATACCTCTGGGAATGGTGACTCTACCACCTTCCTGGGCATCCTTTTTCAATGTTTTACAACCCTTTCTGTGAAGAAATTCCTCTTGAATTCTAACCTGAATGTCCCCTGATACAGCTTGTGGCTATGTTGTCTCTTCTTCCCTTCTTTATCATACCTGACACTTATGGGAAGTTAGAAAACCCTTTGCTGGTTTAGTTGATTTTGCTCAGAAACTTTGTTTGCCCACAGGCTATGAGTGAAACATAAAGAATCTTACAAGTAAATAGTTGTAACTCTTTTCCTTGATCATGCTATTAATAATTAAGGCAATTCCTTAACAAAGTTAACAAAGTTTAAAAATTGTTAAAACGTTGGAAATACTTAGTCTCAATAAAAGCCAGTTATTTTTAGCTAAAATAGGTTATTCTTACGGATGTCATCTGAATATAATCTACTTTTTTCACTTTACTCCTTTGTACTAGTTGGATTTTTAAGTTGTTGCGTTTCCAAGTAATAAAAGAAAATTCGCATATAATCCTTCCTGTTTAACATGGCAGTCTTAATGCATTCATACTGCATCCCTAGCTCTACAGTAAAGAATTAAAGTGAGACCAACTGGTTGAACTGGCTGCAGACTAGTTCCTTTATCATAATTTGATTACAAACATGAAAACTACAGCTGTTTGTACTGAGTCCACCTTGCCTTCTTCCATGATGTCTCTGGTGGGTTTTTACATTGACATTCCTTCTCTGTAGAGGACATTCCTGAGCAAATTTATGGGAAGAGTTGTGTCATTTATTCATAAACTCTTAAGTTGTACTACATTTTCTGGACTTGCAAAGACCTTTTTGTTTTATTTGCTTTTTACTTTTAAATTCCCTGTTCCAGAACTAAGAAAATGCTCCTAGCAGAGACAAGATGTAGACATAAAAAGAGGTGAAGCAGGATTTCAAGGAATATAAAGTGCTTAACTAGATATTTGATAGAAGAAATGAAACAATTAATGAAATCTCCTACCTGCAAGGACAGGGACACCCCTGGTGCATACATTATTATTCCAGTTCTGGTGTTCTAGATGGGCAGCCATTCTGAACAGCAAATAGGTATCATCATCTCTTGTTACTTTTAGTGCTCTATTTTAATATATGGTCCTAACACCTAAGGTACCCAAAGCAAAGAGTTAACAAAATCGTTTGCAGATATTGGGAGAGCTGATCAAGCTGTCATCAAAGAGATTATAACATGCCTGCCTGTAGCTGAGATGCAGGATGAAGAAAGCCTGACAAGCATTCAGACCTATACACTAAACTGATTATCTATGTTAGAATTGTCCTATGGTTTTTGGCAGCATTGTAATCAGGGATTTGAAAGTGATTACCTTGCTGAATTAAATGTTGAGCTGGGCACAGGAGGGAACACGATCCTCTGCAGCTCTATGTCCTTGGTGTATTTCAGACTCGGCATTTGCCTTATCTGTACAGGTAGTCAGTGCTATTAGCAGTAGGAATTCCAGATTTTTGTTTTACAGGCAACTGAAGACTAGTTTTCTGTATCTATGCTCTTTTATATGGTATTTTCAATGCTTGGATATTGATGCGAAGTTTTTTGATGAGTTTTGATGTGCCTTGACAGATTTTCATGAATAGCTGTTCAATAAATATTTGTGTTAGGAAAATTCCATGCAAGCTCTCATCTCCTAAGAAAACTGACTGCGGCTTGTGAGGAGCACTTGAGATGTTCAAAAGTCACACTGAGCTGTCATTATCTGAGCTATGCATTTGATCCTTTTAATTGTGATGTACACAGGCAAGAGACCTCACATTCTTTTATTTCAATACAAATTTGAAATGTTTATCCTCGGTAATCTGCAAGAGATTTAAGGATCACTTCTGTTATTGAAACTAACATTTGTCTGTATTGTGTTTATTGAAAGGAGATTAAATTGATTCCCCACCCCACTCCCCTCTCTCTTTTCTGTGGCTGTCTTCATTAGCTTGTTGCTGGTTTGCAGCAAGCCTCCTGGGGTGTCTGTAGGCAGCACAATGCATTATGAACAGATGCCTGAATTAACTCGTGTATTAGAAGCATGAGCATGGAGCTGTGCTGTTGTTCCACTCCATCCAGATCAATTCATATGTAGGCAAAGCTCAGTGCACATGATGGCCTTTTACAGTCAGCTCTGGCCATTTTGCATTAGCAAAGCTGCATCCCTCCATGTGTTTCTGCTGCTAGTAGTCATCCTGCCTATTTAGGAACCTGAAAAGATTCTTCAGCTTCTTTTGAGGAGAAAAGGCTTCGCCTGAAAAAAGTACAGCAGAGAGAGTGTCAAGAGATTTATTGTTCAAACTTTCCCACAAGAACAAGGGCACAAGAAATTGCACTGTGAAATGAAGAGTTTTTTCTTGCATGAGCATACCTAAACTGCAAAGCCTACTGTGAGTTTGTAGACTTTGATTATGATGCATATAAATCCTAGTCAGGAAAATTCATAGAAGAAAAATGCACCCATGGTTGTTAAACACAAAAATACCATGTCTTGCTCAGGAGACCCCTGTGCCACAAAGTGCTGAGAGCTGTGCTATTGGATGCTTGCATTATTTGCCAGTGGTCAGTAGCTTCAGACATGAACTAACAAGGAGTATGCTTGGGGCGGTTGTTGACAGATTTTTATTCTTTTTAAGTAATGGCAGTTGTGAAGATGATGTTGCACTTTCTGCAGCTGCTCACAGTGCCAGATGTCTGTTGTATTTATTATGCACAAGGCCACATCAAAGGATACTTTTTATATTTCTGCAAAAAGCCCGCTAAATCAGAAACTTCCTCAAAGGTAATACATACATGTCATTATTCATCAACTAAAAACCTACACAAAAGCAAATTCAGTTATCCATCAAGTCAAAATACAATATTAATGACTGTTTTAACCAAAATAATAACTTCATAATGTTAGAAACATCCCAATTTCATTTGTTACAGCTTTTTCTTTTTTTTTCCGACTGTTGAATAAAAGCAAAACCTCTTGAAATAGTTTTTCTGAAAGTTTCAATCTCTAAAGAGAATAGCACTTTTAAGTCCAGAATAAAAACTTTAAGAATTGCTTTTGCTACCAAGAGGACCTGATTTCAATTATAGCAGATAATATCTGGAATCAATAATAGCTTCTGGCCATCTGTTAGGAGGAAAAGAACAACAGTGTCTGCCTCATTAGTTCTTATATGCAGATCTCCAGTTATTTCAGGCATAAAAATTTTAAGAATATAACCCCAAGCAAAATTTTGAAGTGGGCCAACCACCCTGTTGCCAGTTAATCAATTCCTTTTCTATCAGAGCATCTTGTTTCCTGTCAAAGCCAGTCCCTCTAACACAATGTTCCCACCCTTCAAAACTGATCATGTAGTGTGTACTTACCACATTTCTGTGTGCTTTATATGCCACCTCTCTTAATTGGGGCATCGTGACTTAGAGAACTGAACTAGAGTCCATTTTTTACTCAAGCATTTTGCATGCAAAATATGGCCAAGCAGTAATTAATTACTAAAGTAATTTATGTTCTTCTACCTCACATCTTTTCTCCACTCTTCTCTCTCCAGCTGAAGGATTGTTTTTATTATCTGAAAACCAAGTGTGCTGTTGTCATACAAGTGCTCATTTTTGAACATTGAGTAGTTGCTGTAGATATGACTTCTTTTCGTCTCTTTACATATGGGGGTTTATGTCCTGCCACAAAACCCAGAACTGAATGTAACGTGTCTCCTTTTGTGGTGTTGAACTTAATTCTAACTTGTGATGAGGGTATCTTGAGCACTGTGTCATGTCACACCCTTTGTGGGGAGTCATTTTCATCTTGTAAATATAAAGTCAAGCCAGCTGTGAAACCAGCTTGCTGTGGGTGCCTCTTTATAATGCTATCTTGAAGGTAAGGCTTGTGTACAGTAGTTGCAAGCATAAAAATATCTTGGTTTGGTTTTTAGAATAGCAATGCTATCAGCACTCTTGTTGAGCAGAAACTGCACCAAGGCCCCCCACAGAGTTTAGGCTTTAATTAATTGGGCTTGGATGGATCTTTTCACACACCAGGCGTTTCATATGTAAAACTGTCTAACAGTGAGCACATCCAATCAAAGATTTAAAATGAGAGCATAAAGATTAATTTTGTTTTGAGAAGCTGAACTTAGGAGCAAGCCAAACTAAAACTGAAATTGCTTTAATATTGCATGTCACTATCGTTCTCACCATATGATTTCCTGTTCTGTATAGATTAGGGTTTTGTATCCTTTGTTGTTGTCTTGCTTTCTTATTCTCTGGGTATTCTTTGGCAGCCAGAAAATATTAAATAAAGACACCTGACTGCAGTATTTGAACTCAGTTTCTAAAATATTTCTAAGGACATATCCTACTGCAAACTTCTATTGTGGAGTTCCATTTTTCTCCTGTGGCTGAGATGTGATTGAAGAGGACATCAATCACTGTTCCTGTGCTTGAAAAGGACATTTATATGACCTTTAGCTACTACAATGACAAAAAATAAATCTAGATCTGCTTTTGATACATAGCCTCCTGGGGATGTGCATGTGACAGTCCATCTGCAAAGACTGCAGGTATTGGTAAATGATCTGGATTTAGATTTTTCTTCGTCTGTCCATCTTCCTCTTGAAGGTCTCTGGTATACAGTTGCAATGGAAGGGAGACAAAGTGATAGTCACAACAGCTGTTGTTGTTAGAAGAAGTGAAATGGGACATATATGATGCCTATGCATCAGTGAATGCTATATATAAAAAAAAGTCCTGTTCTGTGAGTATGATAAATATGTACTGCTCTTAAATTATGTTGGGAACACCTTGGTCACTGCAGAGTGATTAATTATATACTTACTACTACTAGAAGAAAGAATTAAGGAACAGAACAATGTGGTCATTGGAGAAAAGGGTGAGATATTTAGTACATGAAAGTTGTATTGTGCCTTGCTTAAAAACCTTGTGTCCTAGCTGAACCCTGGGATCTTCTCTGGTGGAACAGCAGCTACCTCCTTCCATGCCTTAATTTTTATGCTGCCTGTAGTCTACTTAAATATATATAGCACCAATAAACTACAAATACATGGATAGTATAGAAGAATCTATCTGGAATTCTATAGAATCATAGAAGGATTGGAAGGGACCTTAAAAATCATCTTGTTTAAACCCCCCTACTGTAGGCAGGGACACTTTCACTAGAACAAGTTGCTCAGAGCTTCATCCAAAACCTTAAGTGTTCACAGGAATCCACATCCACAGCTTCTCTGGGCATACTGTTCCAGTGCCTCACCAGCCTCACAGTAAAGAATTTTTTTCTATTATGTAAACTAAACCAACCCTCCTTTAGTTTGAAGCCTTTCCCCCTTGTCCTATTGCTACATGCTCTTGTAAATAGTCTGTTACTACATCAGCCAATTCCCTTAGGATTCTGACATGTGTCTCATCAGGTCCCCATTGGCGTACCTACATTCAGGTTTCTCAGGTTGTTATGAACCTGACATTTACAGTGAAGGACTTTACTCCCCCAGTGCCTATCCTGCTTTCCATCCACTCCAGAAGTGTGGGAAGAGAGGTTGCCATTGAAGACTAAGGCAAAAAAGTTGTTGAGTACTTTGGCCTTGAGTTCTTCATCTGTTATTATAACAGTTGTTACAATGGCCACCTTCTGTCTCGATCCCAGTTCTGTAGCATGACTTGATTAAAACAGTGTTAGCTGAGTAAACACTTGTGAGGTAAATTTGTCTATGGGTTCCTGTGCTTTTCAATAAGTCCTCTGCTGCTCTTCAATGCTCTTTATTTTACTTTGATTGACACTGCTAAACACCACAGGTTACCTGTTTTGAGCCTGACCTTACTCAACAAGAATCCAGAGAGAGTTTTTCATGTGTATCAGGTGAATGTGCTTAGAGGTAAAGATGATGCCCTCATTTCTTTCTTTTTCTGGTGCTCTGCAGGCCATCCTTCTAGAGGATATTTCAAGGTATAATTTTACTCTTCTATACATGCTCTAAAATGATTTCTAGCTATTTTCTATACTGTGTCAGATTTCAATCTCTTTTTGTCCTGAAACTTTTTTCTTTTAAACTTACTTTTTAAAAAAGGGAAAAAAAAACCCCTTTAACAATTCTAGTTACTAAGTAATAAAAACTGAATGTCATAGAAAAGTTAAATCATAACAATGTGACAGGATATATTGGCTCTTAAGGAGAAAATTACTGTCTTTTTTATTTCATGGAGTTTAAAAATAAGACATCTCACAACTGTAATAACAGATGAAGGTTTGGTTTGGTTTTGCATACTTCTTCAGTTAATTCCTTAATTTTATTTTAGTTGCTATACATGGTATTTTGGCAGGCTTCATTTTACTTCTTTCAAACTAGAAGGGTGACCAGAGTGACTTCTGTCATTCCAGTACCACAGCAGAATTTAGATGTACATTGCATTGCTATTCAGGGAGTTGGCTTTTTATTTTTTCATAGTTAATAAATTGTTTTAATTTTCAGATCTTTGTAAAAGAATTAATTGAGAATTCTTGGGTTTTTTTCAACTCTTAGACTAACTTTCTAAGTACTAATGCTGTCTTGCTACCAAGCTGCTTTAAAAATGGTGTACTTGATCGTGGTGTGGAATAAAAGCAGGTTTTTATTTAGAGCTGCATATCTCATAGTATTCAGTTTGGCGTAAAAAACTTGAAGAGTGGGAGTAGCACCAGGACAAATAGAGATTGACTCAATACACATTCTTGAGGAGGTTCAATACTATGAATACTGGTGTCATGTTGTATCAAACTTTTAGGGTCTGTCCAGGGATATAATCTTACAGGATTTTTTGAAAGGGATAAAGACTGTGGGTTAAGCACAGTGATGATTTTATCATGAATGATGAGTGAATATAATGATTTTGAAGTCTTCAAATTCTGAAGAAGGGTTTGGCAAAAATGTACTTTTTGTGCATTTTTTAAACATGCAGTCTTATAGCATAAGCCATATCCTGTTGGTTTACTCTTAAAATCTGGAACTGTCTTCTAAAGATTTACAAATGAATTTTCAGTTTCTGTGGTTGCTGGCAGCTAATCTCTCCTGCTGCCTTTGATGAACAATGTGGCAGGCACAGATGGTGGATGACAGGTTTTGTTGTGTTTGAGTGTAGTGTCTGCTTGTGGCAGGGTAGACCTCCAACAGCAGGCAAGAGCATATATATGTCCTTGCATATATGCATATCCTTTTGGCTTTTTTATGTGAAGTTTTCTTGTCATGCCTCTCAGTTAGTGGGGTTTCTTTTTTTCCTATGAGGTTTGGGGTTTCCTCTCTAGATGGGTAGATATTTGGCAGCAGTAAGACTGCTGTTAGGCTACAAAGTCTTTTTGTGCACCATGCCCTGGTGGATAGGCTGTTTCCCTCTTCCACTTCAAAATTAAGTTCTGAAAGAAGATTACAATACAGAGAATCAAAAGCACTATTGCTTGGTCTCATGGCCTGTATTAGGCAATATTTTGATTCAACATTTCAAGTACAGTAAGAACAGGATTGAATTGCTATCTAGCATGTTAATGAATTTTTAGCATTTTTAGGGGTGAGCTCTTTGAGTGGCTTTTGGGTATTCTGTTTTGATTCTGAGTAAAAAAATAGCTGTCTGTTGTTTTAGAAGTAACAATATAAGACTTAATACTTGGCCATTGTAGGTATTTGGGAACATCACTGCTCTGCTGGATGTTCTGTTCCTGAAGCATGTTTTATCTCCAGCTCCATTTCAGTAGCTCTTGTCCCAGCTGAGCTCATGACCTCCCTTCAATGGCTTTGGTGAAGCTGCAGGGGAAGCTTAGTGTGCACTTGATGTATTGGAGTGAACAACATGCTTTAGTGGTCTCCACCCCCATACCATTTCCTCACATTTGGGATTATATGGAGTGCTGGGTCTACAGCATCCATTAAGCAAATGTGAAATAAGGTTTTCTTTTCATGGTGTGTGAGTAGTATGGATAGCACCAAAAATATTGGCACATATTGGCACTTTCAGCTTGCAGAATTCTGAGGTCTGATGTGTGTTAGTGTAAGCACTTGGAATAAAGCACTTTCTGTCCTTCGGGGTACTTATGATCTAGCTAATAGTGTTCTCCAGTACAAGCTTTCCATTCATCTGTCGTAAGGCTGTGTTTAGGTTTTTTTCTGAGTCCTGTTTTTTTGAATTTTCTGCTCATAAAAGGGGCTTAATCATTCTTTCTTTTTTCACAGCTTATTGAATTTGAGTAAGCCTTTTTGTTCTAACACGTAACTTCTCATGGTAATATGCTATTTTGTTAATAGGAATAATAATTTATATTTTAATGTTGTGAATAATTGAAACCTATTATATTTTTCAGTAATTGCTGGTTTTCGAGGGACAGTGCCACATGGTCTATCACTGGAGATTGGAGACACCGTTCAAATATTAGAGAAATGCGATGGTGAGTTCACAGGTCATTCCAGTGATAATTAAGTTTTGTGTATTGATGGTTTGAACCCCATTGATATACATTTATTTTCTTAAAGTAGCACATTGTTGAAGTCAATAACATAATACATTTTGACCTCTTTAATTTCTTTTCCACAGTTCCAGTGAGGTCTAATCTCTATAACAATTAATTTGCAGTACATTAATTTTTATTTAATCTCTCTGTTTAGTAAACATTTACAGAGGATGAGTTATAATGGAAAGAAAGTCTCTCATGATTCTTCTGCTTTCTTGGTATTTCTGAGGGAAACCTAGCTGCCATCAAGACATTTTCAAATTAATCACAGTCAAAACTTTAAATCTTAAAGCAGTGTAAGCATTTTCTTCCACCTCTGTTTTGCACTAGAAAATGCAAATATAATTTTAGCAGATGTCTGTTGCTAGTGTCAGAGAAATAAAGTTACATTTTCTTTTCGTAATCTGCCTCTTTAACATAAAAATCAACACACTGATTTTTAAAAAATAATTTTTAATTTTTTAAAATCTTTTGGGATCATAGAGGTTTGGTTTTTTTAATATCATATCAGGATTATATATGGTTAAACTTGTAAGACATGTTATTTTAGAAGGCATAGGATCTATTCTGTTGAATCAGGTATATTATGAATTTTGTATACCATTGTGGTTAATAGGTGTAGAACCTAAACTCCAGAAATTAGTTAGTGAGAAACTATTTATGTTTTGACTGGTGTGGTCTCCAGTGCAGAATCTACCTAGGTTGCATTGTTAGAAATGTTTAGGGGTACAGAGTAATTCCTGAAATTGTGTGAATGAAGTCATCCAAATATGAACTGGTTTAAATGAAATACCTTTCACTGTATGGACAATCTTTTAAATTATGTGCATCTGACTATGGAATTGTGGAATTGTCACTGTAAAATTGTCATGTCTGTCCAGAACGGAGAGATTAAATCTGTTTTACGTGTGTAAACGATTTGCACAATTTAAAAAGCAAAATGTGTTTTCTTCACAGGATGGTACAGAGGATTTGCCTTAAAAAACCCCAATGTTAAGGTAAAGGTCAATTGCAGTTTTGCATTCTTGGGCAAAAATGTATATATACTTTCTAAAAGTTAATAATCTGCTTTTAAGTGTATGATATTTCCACTTAGAAGAATACCAGAGCTTAGTGTTAAGTATGTTATTGGTACTACTTTAATTAGATTTGGACATGGATTACCCTTCTGAATTGCTTCTATGTATTAGGATAATACACTTCACAAATCCAGGGCTGTGGTGAATTTTCTTTCGCTTCCGAATTTTAGATTTTCCACTCGGAGGAAGTTTCCTAAGTTGAAAGGATAAGACTACTGAGAATAAAAATTGTAAACACTGTTGGACAAGTTGGTTAAACTGTGCCTGTTTTTCTTTATGCTATGAATTAATTTAGAGCAGCCAGTGGAGACAACTAGTTTACAGGAGCCACATGCAGAGTATCAAGTGAATAAAAGATATATGTTGCCATGTAAAATATATAGTTCATTTTGGTTTTCTTTGATATGTAGTCTTTGATTTCCATAGTAGCATAGTATTCTAAACCAGACTTCACTGATTTATTTCTTCTGCATTCAGATGTGAAAAGTTACTGAAATTTATGTTTCAGTGTCTGTTCATGTTGTATGTATAAGCTTTACTTGTTTTATTTGTCTATTTTCTTAACCTCTCCTGTTGTCTTGCCTCTGGGATTGTACAGATTTTGTTTTTCATGGGAAAGAAAGATCTTAAATTATCTCTTGATCTTTTAACCTGCATTGTAAGCTTTGCTCTTCTTTTTCCGACCTCATTTCCAAGATTCTTCAGCTGCAAAAAAAAGAGGCATATGCACAATAATTTTGAAAAGTTTCTAGGGGCTCATATCAAGTCACTGGCCTTTTGTATCAAGGCCTGTGGTCTCTAATCACATAAATTTCCTTTTTTTATATGGAAGGTCGATTCAAACAATAAATTTAGCCACAGAGTCTAATTTGACGTTTCCTACTTTGACCTCATTGATTTATATCACAGTTTGATTTATAAGACATGAGCAGTTGTGGTTTGTTAGTGCATCTTCTGTCTTTTGTTGCAATTCTCACCACATGCTTGCTGTCAGTCTTGCTTTGTGGTCTGTCAAATGTGTGATGGAAGTTATGAATAGGTTTTCTAAACATGACTTGATGTGTGAAGAGATGAGATACATATTCTCTGTTTTCCTGGTGTGAATGCAAACAGTTTTCTGAACTGGCTTTTGAAGGGAGTCTCTCCAAAAATAAAATCATAAGGGCACTTTGTAGCTCCTCTTGTTATTGGTATTGCTCTGTCAAGATTCTTCCCGTGTTCTGCCAGCTTTGATACTGGCAGGAGTTACCTGTGGCAGCTGGTCTGCAGCCAGGGTGCAGATGCAGACATCCTGTTCCCTGACACATTGTTACGCCTGCAAAGCTCTGTGTCCCACTCTCTGTGGGAGACGCTCCTCTGAACTACTTTGCATTACAGAGGAGGAGGAGGAGCATTTAAAAGGGTACTTGCCTCTGCATAGTAGGTTTGGTTTTGTTGAAGGTCTAATGGCTATGTGAAAAGAAAATGGGACACCATCATCACAAAGGAAAGCTGTATGCAGCTGTGCTTATTATGAAGAGCCCATATATGCATTTTCTCTCACTGCATGAGCTGTAGTGTATTATCTTCCCAGCCAGAGGCTTGGAGCTGACTTGCTTCATTTTGCTCATTCTGATTTGTGAAGGTCAGTGTGCTGTAAGAGCAATGGGACTGTTGCAGCATGTTCAAGAGGATGGTGGGGAGCCCTTCAACAACTGGAAAAGGGCTGCTCCTGGCAGACACAGCCTCATTGTTAGGCATCTACCACAACTTTACTGTGCACTGCAGGCCAAGTAGCCACCAAATTAGGCTCCATTTTGATTTTCTATATTTACTTGACTTCTCTTTTATTGCATATTGTTAACCTCCTTTTTTACTGCTGAATTTTAAAAATCCCTGTCTGAAAATCCTTATTTTTAAGATGTGGTTGATGAGACATTATCCCCTACAGCTAGTCTGTTTCTTATCAAGGTGGGAATAATGAATAAAACCATCTGCCATAAGGCAACTCTCTAACAGTCTTCTGCATGTTCTACACATGTTTATCTTCTAATTTTCTGAAGTGTTGAAGAATTTAAACTCTACTGAGTATGACATTTTAGTTTCTGTTAGAGCTATCCTGAATATGTATTGCATTCTTTTCTTGTGTGTGTTTTTTGTTAATTATTTGAAGAACTTCTAATTCAGCATGCATTTTCATATTGATTGATACTAAATTCCTGTAAGGGGACTTTTTTATGTAAACTTTCTTATTTTTCAGGGCATATTTCCATCTAACTACATTCACTTGAAGAATGCATGTGTTAAGAACAAAGGGTATGTGTGAAATGTTCTGATTTCAAATATTTAAACACGTTCAGTTACTTGTGCCAAAAATCTTTTGCTTATAAAGTAAATAATTTAGTTGTGTTATGATAGCTTCAGTTTACTACTGACAAAGAACCTGAAATAGTCATCTTTAGCTAACCTGATGCTCCTGCATGGTCATAAAATTGGAATGCTCTATCCAGAAAAGACACCAAATACAATTGGGAATATCATTCTGTGTTGTCTAGAGGAAAAGGGAAACAATTATGTTAAGTCTGGCTTGAAAATGGCGTTGCCTTAATTTGAAGAAATTATTCTGTGCATAAGCTGTCTTTTAATTTGCTGTTTAAGATTAGCTGTTTTCTTTGAGGGCAGTAGCTCTACTGTGGTCAACAGTTGCCATTTTACAGAAAAAGGTTAAAATAATGTCTCAGTTTAATGGCAAAATATTTTACTAAGCATGTAAACGAATAGAGAATCTTTTTCCTTTATTTTTTTTCTTCAGGTGATGGAGAGCTAATATTTATTTTTGACAACAACTGATGTGTTCACATTTAGAAGAGTTGATAAAAACCAAAGCAATTGGTTAAAGTTTGTTTTAAAATTTTGGTTTGGAATTCAAGTTGTCTGACTTTAAAAAACACAGATTTTTTTTTTTAATGTGTAAAATTTACCTCGGTGTCATCATCAGTATCACTTTTAAAAATTCAAAACTTTAAAAAATTGTCAGCGATCTTAGCTCAACAGGTTTTTCCTACAGTGTTACTTAATTTTTAATTGTTCATCTTGTATCCTTTATTTGGATTTATTAGTAGAGAACTGATACAAAACAGCTTGAAAACTGTTTAGGTAAGGACATTTCTCATGATAGATGGATGCCTGAACATGAAGTGACCTTAGTTTTGGGAGCACAAATGAGTGTGCTGAAGATCCATTATTCATGACGGGCAGAAATAATGATGAAGACTGTAATAATATTAAAACAAGTATCATTCTCCCATATCTCCTGCGGTGAAAATGTCCCCACATTACTGTTAAATGTTGTCCACTATGAAGTTACAACCACATGTGGTTTGTCATGCATAGGATTTTTTTTCTCCTTTTAAAGTTGTAGCTAAAACTGAAGGTTTAGTGAAACAAATCCATAAGCCAGAATAATTTTTGTTAGTGGACACCAAGACAGTATTTGCATGGAGTTCATTCTTTGTTGCGTCTATTTCCTTTTTAGTTTGTTTCCCATTCAGGCCGTGTTCCCTGCTGCACATCATGGCTAAGAACTGTCAGATTGTTATGTTAATTTAGTAAGAGAGACAAGATATCATGAAAAAAGTAATCCAGGCATGAAAAGCTGAAGTGTCAAGATCTCTTTGGAAACTATGGGATTTATTATGCTGTGAAAGTAATTTTTGATATGCTTATCTCAGAGTAAAAAAGCTCACCTTGACTTTTCTAGGGCCAAGACTTTGCATGGGGATTAAACTATTTTCACCCATTTTTTTTTTCCATGGGGATTCAATAAATACACAAATAAAAAGTGTCATGGTCTGAAGGAGTGCTCATGCAGGTTGACAGACCTGCCAACAGGTAGAAAGTCTACATATTAGTAACTGCAGTGGGATTAGTAATGCTTGTGCAATATCATGTGTTCTTCTGCATGTTACAGACAATTTGAAATGGTTATTCCAACAGAAGATTCTGTTATTACAGAAATGACATCAACTCTAAGAGACTGGGGAGCAATGTGGAAACAACTCTATGTGGCAAGTACCCTGAATAAAACTGCTTTGATCTAATGTTATCTCGAAAGTGCACTGTTTAGATGCCCTGGTTTAGTTGAAGTATGTATTTCAGGAAAAAAACCAAAACATTCAGTTTGCTTTTTAATTGTTTTGCTAATATCTTGAAATTTTATTTTGAGCTTCATAGAGTTATTAGCATGTCTCTTGTATTCAAGTGAATTTTTATGATATACTTCAGTAAAACTTACCAGATATCAGGACCAAAGATGCACCTGAATTACTGTTTGTTCAATTTGGTTTTTTGCAGAAAATGAAATTAAATGAAAGCTCTATATACTCATGTCTGATGGAAGATTGGAGAACATCCCTAGCTCTCTATAATGTTCCTACAAAGTCCTTTTGGTCTCTTGTTCCTAATTCAAGGGCTCTTTCTGTGACCTTTTTTCCCTTGGTTTTCTTTTACTTATAATGCTCATATTTGCCTCTTGTTGTTACAGCAGTTGTTTCTCTTTTTGGCAACATTTTTCTTCACTGCTGCTATTGCATATTCAAAATTACCCTGGTCCAGAGAGAAAGCCAAGGCAAACTATAAATTAATGCCCTTTTAGTGAGCTTTTGAAGTAAATGAATGTGAAGTGAAAAGAGCAGATTTATCAAATTGCAATTTTTAAGAGTGCTTGGAATATAAAAGTTGTTGATGGAGAGTAATTGTACTTCTAAATGAATTTTAAGTTTAGCTTATGCAGCAGAAGTAGCTGAACTTTACTTTTATTCCTTTTATTCATAGGAAGAAGGAAAAGGGAAATGGGCTTAGGGTTTTTGGCAAGAATTAACAGAACAAATCTTAATAGGAGTGTTTTTTTTAACTTTGTGTGATGAATCACTCGTATGGAGGTTGTAGTAATTTTCTCAAGCTAAAGGTTCTCAAAAAAACCCAATGTAAAACTACTTAGAATTAGTGAAGGAAGAGTTAATAGATTCTTCCAGAACAGAAGTTTGTTTATGGGAAATTGTTATGCCCTTAGCTGGTGTATAATTAGAGTGGGAGGATGTGGTTTCAAAGCAGTCATATTCACATAATTTCTCCTACTTCACAGTTAGATAAAGAAGAACTGTCTGGACAGTATTCTGTCTATGTGATGCTATTTATTTATTATTAGGTGGTAGTGTGTAGAGTTATATCAATGCAAGGGAAAGCTAGAAGAGATTAACACCAGTTCAGAGTTTGCCCAGAGCTATTGCTTTTTCTATCCCCTATCTGTGTGAGTTCAAATAGTCTTGAAATACAGATGATATATTCAGTTTGGATGAGACAGCAGCACAGAATGAACATGCTCTTGGAGTAAAACAATGCTGTGTTTTGAAACACATGAACATTTTTGTTGAATTTTTATCACATCTGTCGTGTACGTTAGGTTAATGTGAGAGAGACACAAGAAGTTGGACTGGAATATTGGCATGGGTGTGGTGCAGAGACAAGGTCTGTGGCAAGGTCTGAAATCATTTTATAGGCACACATGTGCAGGTATAGTGTCACAGTGTGATGGGGAATAAAAGACTAAGTACGGGGGAAAAGGGTTTTCCTAATTTCCTCATCGTGTATGTATTTATTAGGATTATCAGCTTTTACAGGTGATATAGAGGCAATCATATTTTTATCTCACAGAGGAATGAGGGCGATCTCTTTCACCGGCTGTGGCACATAATGAATGAAATCCTGGACCTGAGGAGGCAGGTCCTTGTTGGCCATCTCACCCATGACCGAATGAGGGACGTCAAGAGACACATCACTGCTCGTCTGGACTGGGGCAATGAGTGAGTGAATATAAACAAATGAAAAGTAATAAAATTGTAGAGACAGTTCTTTAGAATGCTGAAATAAAGAACAAACTTTTAACAAGTGTTACCCTTTTTTTTAAAATGGACTTTCTCCTTTGTTGTTTTTGTTGTTTTTGTGTCCACTATGTTTTAACAGTGAGAAGTGGCTTATTGTTTTATTCTGCTTTTTTATATCAGTGTAATTTATGTAGCAGTAGTACTATCTGTAAGAGAATTGCTTTGGAATATCTGAAGCAGCGTCTTACATCTTTTTAATGCACATGATGCCTGGCTGATGCATTTCGCATATCATTGTGTTCTAACTGGAACTATGTTGATTGACATTGCTTCTTTTTTAACTTGGTCACTCAATTTAGTTCCTACTTGGGCATCTCTAACATACATCCAGCTGGTGAGGTCTGCATCTTTCTATAATCTGAATAACTGAAAGGAGCTAACACAAATTGTATTATATTACTTTTTTTTTTTTTTTTTTAAAGCAAGAAAATGGTTAAAACACCCTCTGGCATTTAGGTGCTGTTTCCAAAGTCTGTTCTTTAGCATCTATTTATACTTCCAAATGCTAGCTAAAGGAACCAATATTCAATAGTAGAACTAACTGAATTTCCAGGGTTTCTACAGCTGTGTGAAAGCATAAATACCTAACAGAGTGAAAGGGCTGTGACTAAATGTGTATGATCCCCTGTCCACTTAGAGTTTTGCAGTAACTGAAAGGAAGTAATTGTGAAGGGTTTTGATATGGATAATTCCTGCTCTTTAGAACATATTTTTGAAAAAGTTTCTAATCTTTGAATTTTCCTAAATTCAGCATGACTGCTTTGGTGTCCTCATGCATTCTTAAATGTTATTGCTTGCTCATGTGCTGGAAATAAATTGTAGTCCTATTGATTCAAGCTCATTTCCTTATTTTGTTCAGGGGATACAGGCAAGCATCTTTGATAAAATCCAGTCCAAACTGAAAATAAGCTGATGTTTTGGCATTTGATGGCTTTTCTTTTCATCTTCCTTTCCATGGTTATTATTCAAATTGACAGTACTAGTGCATTCACACTGAAGTGTTCACAATAGTATGAAGGACAATGTCCATTGCACATTGTCCACAACGTGAAACAGATTTAAAAACTGGGGGAAAACAGTCTATTAATGTTGCAAAGGGAAGAAAGGGAATGAGTCAAATGTGAATGGTGGATACAGCTAAAATACATTAAAACAAAACCAAAGTAAACTAATTGTAGAGTGTGAATTACTGTGTGCATTGTTTATTGGAATAAACAACAAACACATGCTGAATTAATTTGTTTCTTTTGAAAGTAGGAACTACTTACTGTTATTCCATTTCTCATACAGACAACTGGGACTTGACTTAGTTCCAAGAAAAGAATATGCTATGGTGGATCCTGAAGAGATCAGCATTACAGAGCTCTTCAGGCTGGTATGTGAATGCAATATTTGGTACTTTTGCTATCAAGTTACACACTGATAGTTTGATCTCTCTCATTTCTATTTAGAAAGAACCTTTTTTAATTCAATAAATTGTAATTTCATAATGTGATGAGTTTTACTGTAAGGAGACAATTTTTTTTGAACAACTGTGTCATCTCTACATCTGTATGAAATTCTTTGATTTTATATCAAATTTGTGAGCACACTTGCTTAGCTTAAATGATATTTGTTAAAAGTTTTGGTTTCTGATGTACCATTAAAATTATGACTGTTAATATGAATTTAATCATTAATAAAAGCTTATGGGACTCTTTGCCATTAGAGCTTTACCTGGCTCATGAGCCTGTCTAGATAAGCTTTGTGGAAATATAATAATGGTATAATATTGTCAGAACTAATCGTATTGGGCTCTTGGTACTTTTTAATATGTTAATGTAAATAGCAGTTAAATTGCATAAGAAAGCTTTCCTTTGGGTGTAAAAGCCCATCTTGATTTACTAAAACCAGCACTGATATTTCTTATTCTGACTAAATCTCCAGCGAGGTCTAAGAAAACTTGCCAATTCATTTATGTAGGCTTTAGCTCATATTTAAGTACTGCAGCTGTTACAGATACACAGTCCTGAGCCCTATGTGCTTAAGACTAAGCTTGTATTTAAAATGAATTTTATTTATGATAACTTTTGTATTTAAATACAAACCTCCAAAAAACATCATTGCTACATTTTTTGTGGCTCTGAAATAATGATGTATTTTTAAAAATAATTTTTAACTTGTATTTTACTTGTATTATTAATTTGTAATGTCAAGCCTAATAGTAAATTCTTTGTGCTAGAACCAGTATACCTTTGAGTGATTTCAAAATTGTATCTAATATTTTAAGATCCTGTTGAAGCACTAGATAAAATACAATGAGGAACCATTAATCATAAGAAGAAACATACAGAGATAAAATAACCCAGAAAACTAGTAATGGCTGTCATGGAGTGTACTTTGAAAAACAAAAAGGGTGGGGGGAAAAGATAACCTCAGTATGAAGGCTATATAGCTTAGAAAGATTGCTGTTTAAAATTATTTTTGTTACAATGTAAGAGACGGATAGTGCAACTTAATATGGTCCTCCTGGATAAGCTGGCAGCCCATGGCTTGGACAGGAGCACTCTGTGCTGGGTTAGGAACTGGCTGCATGGCCGGGCCCAGAGAGTGCTGGTGAATGGTGCTGCATCCAGCTGGGGACAGTCACCAGTGGTGTCCCTCAGGGGTCTGTGCTGGGGCCAACTCTGTTCAATATTTTCATTGATGACATGGATGAGACTATTGAGGCTTTCATTAGTAAATTTGCAGATGACACTAAGCTGGGAGCATGTGTTGACCTGTTGGAAGGTAAGAGGGCTCTGCAGAGAGACCTGGAATGGTTGGATGG
>VWYP01029212.1:0-25546 GCA_013400435.1 Pycnonotus jocosus | reverse complement strand
ATGATCTTGAAGGTCTCTTCCAACCTAGAAGTTCTGTGATTCTTAGTGGTTGACTAAAATGCAGAAGGTATAAACTGTGGAGTCAAATCAAGAAAATTTATTTGCTTGTATAAAGCAGTTTACTGGAGATCATAAAATGTGGGTATGATCGCTTTTCCTCAGTTTAAAATACTTGTATTTAGTCTTCTGCAAAAGCATATTTTAATGAATTTGAATACTGGAGTATCAGTTCATTAACTGTTTAAACCAGCTAAGAAATACTATGATGTTATAGCTCAAAACTTTAAAGTGGCTCCACACTTTCAGAGTAGAAAAAGATAAACTTCTAGAGATTACTGTTTTTCTCCTATGAAGAAGTGTAACACTGGGAAAGTAAATTCCCTATGTTTTCCTTCTTAGATGCAAAAGCAAAAATAGAGAAAGAAAAAAATACAAGTTCAATTTAAAAAGATACTAACTTGGATTAAGAAAGTAGTTCTGCATTATATATTTTGCCTCTTTGTTTTGAGAATTTTATAATTGACTCAAACTGGTTACTGTTTTTGTGGTATTTTTAGATGGAACATCGCCATCGAAAAAAAGACACACCAGTACCAGCTAGCAGCCACCATCTTTTTGTTCAGATGAAGAGTTTAATGTGCTCCAATCTGGGAGAGGAACTGGAAGTAATCTTTTCACTCTTTGACAGTAAAGAAAATCGACCCATCAGGTACCACATGATTTCTATTTAAATACTGATTTTATGTTAGTTTTACAATAAATACTGTATCTTTTGATCCAGGTAACAAATTCCACATTTAGAAACAAGGGCAATGTGTTCTTGTTTCATGAGAATATTTTATTTGCTTCTGAAATTCAGTTGTTATATCTAATGGTTTGTAGTGTCATTTAAGATTTACAAAAATGTATACATCTGTCTTGTTTACTTATTTCACCTTCCAATTGTTTTTTTTAATAGGAATATATATTTATGTGTACAGAATGGTCATTTTTCAGTATCCCTATTTTTATCTCTTCTAATCAGTGCACATTCAAAACTTTGAACTTTTGTTTTCTCTGTAATATTTATGAGATGAATTCTCCTCAGTACATGAGATTGGAGGGCTGCCGTTAGTCAGAGACTTAAGCATATTTTTTATAAAAAAAGACTTTAGTTCTATGAAAAGGTGCTGATTCTTCAGTGAAACTGTTAAAGCCAATCTGTCCTAGAGTTTAAATTCAATGAGAGACCTGATAACATTTGGTTTGTAAAATATTGAGTAGCTATATCTATTTTCAGAATTCTGGCTGAGAGAGAAAACAGGGGAGTGATTAGTAGTGAAACCACTTTGCATTTAATAAATACGGGCACAGAAGGAGAGTACAGCTAGTGCAAGAGCTGAGTAAGTTCCGTTTGAGGAACACACCAGGAAGTCTGAACCATTAAATGGCTGTGCAGTGGTGATGGGTGTGGTGGGTTGACCCTGGCCTCCAGCCAGCCACAGCTGCCCTGTCACTCTCCTCCTCATCTGGACAGGGGACAGACAATAGAACAAAAGGCTCAGGGGTCAAGACAAGGACAGGGAGAGATCTCTCTCTGATTACTGTCACAGAAAAAACAGACTTGACATGGGAAAAAATGAATTTGTTACCAATCATATCATAGTAGGATAATGAGAAATAAATCCAAAACTTAAAACACCTTCCTTCCCACTTTTCCCTTCTTCCTGTGCTCAGCTTCATTCCTGATTTTCTCTCCTTAATCCACCCCAGCAGTACAGGAGACTGGAAATAGAAGCTGTGGTCAGTTGGTCACACATTGTCTCTGCCACTCCCTCCTCCTCCAGGGGAAGACTCCTCACACTCTTCCTCTGCTCCAGCCTGGGGGCTCTCCAACAGGAGACAGTTTTCTGTGAACTTCTCCAGCCTGAGTCCTTTCCACAGCTGTTGTCTTAAATATGGCAGTAGGAGTTTGGGGAACTACATGGAATAAACTACCTGGAAGTTGGGCTGAGTTTGACAAAATCATGTCTGTGCTTTGCCGTGCAGGCAAAAGAAGTAACCAGTACTTTGAAGGAAGGCTGTACCGAGTACATTAATTTTTACAGTTAGTGAGACCATGTATACACAGCTAGTGTTACAGTGTTAGCTGTTAAATACTGACATTTCATTCTGGCCTGCACTTCAGACAGTAGTCACCAAAATAGTTTCCTGTTGTTTCTGAGAATTAAATGTGCATCAGGACATGTTGTTTGTGTTCACTCCAATGAATGCCACAGCAGGTGATAGATTTACGAGAGAGCTGCAGACTTTGACAGAAAACAATTTGGGGTGATATGGATTGCTGAAAACAAGGTTAAGGCAGTGGTGGTGGTGTGAAAGCAAATGGATTGGATTTCATGTTACATGAAAGCACAAATTCTAGAGCTGTTTCTCACATCCTTGCTGTGATCTGACCTTTAGTTATTGATTCCTGACACTAGTGTCTGTTTTCAGCTGCTGTGAACTTCCTCATCCCATTACTGGCAAACCTTGAAGAAATGTGTTGTTACAAATCCAAACTACCTTCTAGGGCTTGTGGGGAATGACAGGATAAGCTTTGTGAAGGTTGTTTGCACCATCTGCAAATCAAACAAACATACCATCCTGTAACAAAAAAAAAACCAAAAAAACAAAAAAACAAACAAAAAAACCCCAACAAACCAAACCCACTCAACCAACAAACACAACAAAAAAACCCTCCCAAGAAACAAACAGAAACTTCTCAACATACTGGAAAAGCTAAACGTAAGAGAGCTTTCACAAGAACAAATTAAATACAAGGTATATCTGTATCACAGAATGAATTCTGGAATGCAGTGTCCAAGATGGATACTTACATGGTCTGGACTTGTCTTCCATGTCTAGACTAGACATGGGAGCGACTTAACCAGTTTGTTACACAGTTAAACCAAAGCTCATTGGTCATGATGCACAACAGTATGGTACAATGTGTAGTTTTTATTCAGTACAAATGAGTGGGATATTTCAGAGTTCTTTAGGCCCTTGCATGCTTGAAATGAGCCATCTCCCTCAGAAGAATGATGATGTATGAGAGGAGACAGAAACCCCAGCCCCCACAGTCCACGCCCTGCCATGATACCAAAGCCTATGGGCAGTGGTGGGCTTGAGGAGCTTGGATATGCAGGCTCTTTTGCTCATTTCTAGCAAAAGTGCTGGTCTAAAGCTGTGTGTTGCAACACCTTAGGATCTGTCACAACCTAGTTGTGTTGTTTATCTATTGGTTTCCTAAATCTTTGTTCTGTGGTCCAGTAGAAAAATGCAATGAAAAGAACAGATGGAACTTGTTACTAGCACAGGTAAAGATAGAAGTATAAGAATATGAATGACTTAAAATATATTTCTTCAAATCATTGCTTGTGTTATTAGAATTTTTTGGACTTTATTTCTTTGGACTTAGCTGCTTTATATGTTAAATTTTGTTAGCACTGTATGTGTACCAAGCTTTCCTTAGGTGGGTAATCCTATTTGTTTTAATGAGACTGTTTGGAAGGATAATAGTGTTCATTGTCTACCTCATATAAATTGACATAAAACAAGTCAGCTCTGTAGCCTCTTAAAGAGTTCAGTTGGAGAGAGTAAAGAATTCAGGAATAATATTAGAATTTCTTAAAACTAACTTAGCTTCTTCTTAGGTAGACCTGCGATTGTAAAATCTCTCTATATCAATATATCTATCTCTAATAAATCTATTTTATTTTTTCTAACCTCAGGTATATGCAATTAAAATAGCAGCTTTAGAAGATTGTTATAGGACTAGAAGCAACATTGTCTGATTACTTTTTAAATTGATTTGATATCTTTTTCCACTGCTTTTTTTGTTTGTTTTATGTTATCAGTATCATACATTCAACTGTTTGAACAGCAGTATTTGTTCAAGTATCACGGTAAACAGAATAGCAATTGTAGATACTGAGATGGGGAAAATCTCTCCAAAAAGAAATAGTATTTTCAGTCCAAACTAGTGCCCCTGTGAAAAAGTCCATGCTTTGGAAAATAAGGTGTAAAGAAGGTACTTCATAACATAGCAAGTGTATGGTTCGATAGCTGAGCTTTGTATTATACTGCAAGAATAGGATTGTCCTTAGCCCACTTTAAAGTATAGTTTTCTCATGCAATATTTTGAAAAATAATAGAAAATATCCACTGAGCAGTGAAAGATGGTGAATTTTTTTCTTCTTGTACAGTTGTAGATTCTCTCTAAAAAATAGCATCCTGTAGCAACTGAGACAAACCAAAGTATGAGGAGAAAGCACAGTGTGTTAACAGTTCTTGCATTTGGCTTAGTGGGACCAGAATTGAGTGTCTAATAAGGAAATATAGTATCTTTATGTGCTAAGAACAGATTAAAATAATATAGATGTAGAAAGTAGAAAAAAAAAATAAGATATCAAATGGAAAACTGTGAGCCTGAATGTCAGTACAAAATTTTTCTCTAATTCTTGTAACCCATGTGTTTTGCCACAGGAACTACATTTAGTAAGTATTCTCAGCAGAAGTGGATTCTAACATGATGCAATGTAGGTACTGTTTGTCTTTGTAAAAACAAGCAGATGAGGAAAAGGAGAACAGTAGTAATTTTAATTCCTTTTATAGTTTATAAAATGTCTAATACAGACTGCTGTGGCTTAAGAGATAGTTCAGATTCTTTGGCAGACAGGAAGTCTGAGTTTGAATGAATATTCAAAGGCAGAGCAAGAAATTGGACATGGGTCTTTTTTCTCTTAAAGAAAAAAAACCACCTACTAATATAAATATGTTCTTCACCTACACTGCACTTTTGTTGCTCTTAATTTGCAAATTAAATTTTAGAAAATCCCCTAAGGGATTTATATTTAAATTTAGCATTTACTCCTCTTCATTATCTTTTGTTTCTCTGAGTAGTTGTGCCTCATTAGACATGAATTAGTCCTGAAATAAAGTACGTCTTCAGGTGGATGGCAGGGGGAGGAGCAGACACATCATCACCTCTGGAATCTGTGTAGATGGATCTATCTTTCTGCAGTCATGGGTGAGATGCCAAGATTAAGACAGTAGGCTGATGCTTTCCTTTTTGTCTGATTTCAGAAGGTTTTATGATGAATCAGTGGACTTTAGGATTGGAATCCAGATCCAAAGACATCTAAACTTAAGAGCTTTGTGCGAATTGCATCTCCAGTAACCAGTTGCTAGTTATAGTCAGCAAAACCTAGAAAGCAATTAACCTGATGAAATGTCTGCCTCTTCTTTAGGACATTTTGGATCCATAGATAATATTGATTAAAGAGCTGCTCAGCGTACCCTGAAGTAATTTTGGTCTGAATCTATCCAGAAAACTTTCTTGTTTTCTGTTTCACTACTTTAGATCTCAGTAAAGTTTGAGGCTTCAAGTTCAGAAAGAGTTGATATTGAAATCATAAAGGATATAAATTCTCAATACTAGTTATCTGAGTTTTTGACGTCAATCTTTAAGAGTGGAATTTATAGGGACAGGCATTCTGAATTTGCTCATAAATATTTGCAAAGGATTTAGGGTAGTCAGATCAAAAATAAGTGAGATATATATATATGTACAAATTCACTGTTTTTCACTATGTGTTGAATTTTTTTTAGTTTGAATAGAACAGATATGTTGTGGTAGGCAATGTATATTTTTGAGGACTATTCTCCTAATTAAACATAAACATTGGTGGTCTCATTGTGGAACCTACCAGTGCATTTTTAGATAGCACCTTTTAAATTAAATAAAGAGATGGAAATTACAGCCATTAGGAAAGTGATTATAAAATCACTTAACAATTATTCTGATTTTAATAATGTATCTTACTGTTTTGAACAGATCATCATTATATGATCTTTAAGGTGTGTTGCAACCCAGACCATTCTATGAATAAAAGAAAAATTAAGTATATTTATAGCTAGATTATTCTCAATTAAATATTTTTTCATCTTTGACAGCATGTATAAATGCTCATAATTTTTCCAACATGTACAGAGAATTAGATAATGGGTTTTTCATGAGATATGAAAAATATGAAATTCATTAGTAACTTTCCCAGAGCAGAAATCTGGTATCAGATAGTGACAGAAAAAATCAGTGATGCTTTGAAGTTTTTTATTCTCAGACCTTCTAGCTAAAGATTTCTCTGGATTGGTAGGGGCTGTTATACCCCGCTTACACCTAACCTGGTGAGATCAGCACCCACTTTGGGCAATAGGAATTGTTTTCTATCAACTAAGCTAGAGGTAAATACTCTTTTGGTATCATTTTCCATTTGTTTGGGGCAAGATGAGATTG
The DNA here is from genome assembly GCA_013400435.1 of Pycnonotus jocosus. Taxonomy (NCBI): domain Eukaryota; kingdom Metazoa; phylum Chordata; class Aves; order Passeriformes; family Pycnonotidae; genus Pycnonotus; species Pycnonotus jocosus. Next base: position 19,230 of record VWYP01029212.1, on the reverse strand, counting down.
TACTTTCCTCCAGATTTTCTTTTGTTGCTGGAAATTGCTATTAAAAATAACTGTTTCTAAATATGTTGGCATTCACAATAATGGCGGTCCTGTTGTATTAGGTTGGGGTAATAATAAAACACAGGTTTATCTATGACTTTATTGTTGTTGTTATTAAACAGTAGTAATAAATATTATTTTGCAGATTGTTACTATATTAAAATAATTGTCTAATGTGTGTCTTCATACTCTAAAAGGCTTTTTTTGAACATGAATATTCTACTTGTATGGAAGCAAGAAAACTGTCAGTATTTAAGTCAAGTAGTTAAATCTGAGTCATGACAAGCTTCTGCTTATTAAGACTACAGTTGCAAGTCATTCATTTTCTCCTTAATTGGTGCATGCTAATTTCACTTGATATGTATGCATATGTATATATCCATATTTTCTGGCTAAGCTAGCTACTAGGAATAATTTTTGTTACCACTTAAATTAACAATAAACAGCTGAAGTCAGCTCCTGATGGTTCCTACAGTTTTCCCTGGTGTGTTTTTGTATCATCTTCCATTTGTCTCCCCTTCCTTCTGCTTTGCAGTTTCCTTTCCTAGAACGGTAATAGCCCCTGAGTGGGGTAGAGCAAGTTGGGAATGGCATTGCTTTAATGTGGTACAGCCATATGGCTTGTCCCAGTAAAATTCTTTGGTTTATGTGCTGTAATGTCTTCTAACCTTATATTTCTGTTCCTCTTTTTTTTTTTTTTTNGATTTTTTTTTTTTTGTTCTTTTTTTTTTTTTTTTTTTTTTTCCTGTTAAGGTCACAAGCCCAGTTGGTGTATTCCGTGGGTATTTTTGGTTCTTTAAGGAAGTAGAAAACTATAATGATGATGCTTAAATTTTAGAACTAATTTCACTAGTAGAGAATCCTAAAGGAAGCATTTTAGCATATGCAGTTGTAGAGAGGTGCTTTTACTGTAGCTGCAAAATGCAAGAGGTCCGTGGTCACATCTCTTGAGATTTGTTTGTCTTTTAGTTCAGTGATATTTTTCTGGCCACTGCTGAGCTTTTACTGTCTACTTAGAGTTGTTCCTAAAGCATATGAGCTCGAAAATACTCTATCTAGATCTGTACTGGTATTTTGTGTTGCTACAGAAATGCTTTTATAAAATCTGTTCTGGAATCTGACATGTTGCACAAATGTTCAAGAAAAGCAAAATCAGAAGGACTTACCAATTTGGTATGGAGCCTTGAAGATTTGTTTTTATATAATTTAATTTTATTGTAGGCAAATCAACAGTTTGAAAGTCTAAGATTGATGTTTACTTATACAAGTAGTGCCAGCCAGTCAGAGTGGATTTGTAGAGCAGCAGTTCATCCTAGACCCAATGTTAACATGTGTAAATGTTTTAAGAATTTTACTATGGACTAAATCTGTGGTTGTGTGGACTGAGTGGCTACAGCATATGTTCTAGATTCATAGCTAGACTGCTCTGGCTTGTGAATCATAATGTGGAGATGAGCAGAAGATTGTCTTCAAAAACACCTAATTCAATTTAACTTGAACATGTAGATCATAACATAGTGTATGTTTATTACAGGATCATAGTTTCAATGGGGGTATGTTCTCTAAAACAGAGTAACTCAACTATGCTTTGGGACTTAATTGTTTCTAGTACAATCACATTGCAAAAACAATTTCAGAGTTCAAAGGGATTATAGAACCCTGAGTGCAATTGATTTAATGTGAGAAACACTTAACTTTAGGTAAGATATAGGCCATTGTTACAGCTCCGAAGGAAACTGGAAATGTATGTTTGCAACATTTCAGTACACTGCAGCAACCCTGCGTTCTGATGTTCTTTATTAGCGCTTTATAAATCAGTGGTAGTGTGTGGTCATTTGTGACATTTTAGAAGTTTTTCTATTCCTTGGAATATGAAGGTGAATATATAGAGTCCCAGTATTTAGAGTACTGAAGAGTGAGTGTAGTGATGATTGTTGTCTTTGGGGTATCTTTTTCTCTTACCCAAATGGAAGTTAATGAAATAAACTTTTCTTTCAGCAATAAGATCACACTTAAAAAGCCAAAGATATGTACTTCAAGAGATGACACGGTTAAAAGTTTTGCAGTAGCAGATTTTCAGAGAAATAAAGGAGATCTGATGACAGTCTGTGCTTTCTGCTCACATGTACCAATATCGGCTACTCAATACTGCATTTTTTTTGATGTGGTGATGACCTTAATATAGCCAGGGGGCCCATTTACACTGGAGCTCTAAGAACACCAATCATTTAATCAAAAATATATTGATTTTTTTTTTAATCAGATCCTGGAAAGATCTCACTTACTAGCTTTTAATAGAATCAGTCTAACAAGTGGCAAGGGACAAAGTAAGAGCTTAGCTGTTTTCTAGACAATGTGCATTATTCACTGAGGCTGTGTTAACTTTATCTGTTGCTATAAGGATATTCTGCTGCTCAAAAATAAACAAAGCTAAAAAGGCTTTTTTAACCAGATGACTGTGTTCAAAAAGTCAAGTTATCCCCACGTCCTCTGAAATTCCTACCTTTCCAGTGTAGCTGCCATAAAACTGTATCAATATACATAGCATGTTACCATCTAGAGATCTTGCCTGGGTGTTTTTAGGAGAATTTTGAAAACACCAGCGACACTGGGTAGTGTATTATGAAAAAGGGAATGGAAGGTGTTAAGGCTGCTCCCTACATTTGTTCAGTTCAGATTGTGGTCCCTGTTCTTGGCATGGATGAGTATGCATAAGAATGCTGCATCATCTTCTACTCAGAGTCCTCTTTGCTGTGCTGACCTTTACATTTATGTAGAGTTTGTGCCTCTGTCTTATGCCAACATACTGCTGTAGAAATTCTTAAATCTGTAATGTGACCCATAGTTCTTATGTAGCATTCTAAACCATTTTCTTTTTTTCCAAGTAGCAGTACTATTAATGGGAAAATTTCAAGGTAGCACTTCAGTAAAATGGAGTGTTGAAATTTTCTTTCATTGATATAGACTTTGTGTCTGTGTCAATATGATATGACCATCTTATCAGAAATGATTGATGCCTCTGGGCCTCATCTGTGTGGGGAGGGGAGATAAGTTGGCATGCTAATCCTCCCTTTTCTATCACCTTGAACAACCTTGTTTTTAACTATCATATTGCCCTCAAATGAGAAGAGATTCTCAAACAGCACAAAGAGAATAGGCTGTTTATCTAAGGCCAGTGAAAGCAAACTGCATTTTTTGTGAGCTTTTGATTATATCCTTAATGATTGTGTAAACTCCAGACCATACCAAAGGATAAGATTACCCTTCCTTTGTTGTACTCTCAATGTCACCTTTTAGTGACATCCACATCATCAATCTTTTTATGCTTTTCTTATTTCAGTTTTGTTATGCATTTAATTCCATGAAAACACTTGTGAAAAGCTGAAATCCATCTTAATGAGTCAAAATATTCACTACTTGGTGTTCCAATTTTTAAATTTTTGAAAAAACATACTGTCAGTTTTCCCCATTATTCTACAATAATGTAAAAGGATTTTGGTATAGTAAGAGAATGTTCAAAGATGTATTTTGCAACCTCCATCAGCATCTTCAAACCTGAGAACTGCTTATCTCAACCTGACTTTTAGTCATCACTCTAACTGAAGTTTATGCAACTCACTATTACTCTTAACAACAACAAGGAAGGGCTTGGATGCCTCTTGAATCAAGCTAATAATATGTTTTCTCTACCCTGAAGGTTCACTACGGACAACCCAAGATGTCTTTCTTCAAATATATCCCTATGGTCTCTCTTGTACAGGAGCTCAAAGATTCGATATTATTTTAAGCACAGAAATGAATTACAGTTGACTTTCAGTATCTAGTTTACTTAGAATCCATGTTCCAGACATCAACACTCTAAATGCAGGAGACTCAAATTCTTTGTTGCTTTTAAGTCATGTTGAACTCTAGGCCACAAAGGAGATGGAGATTGTATTTGTGAAGCTGTAGGGTGGGTACTCAGTGCAAGGCTGCAGAAATTGGTAAAAAGGTACAGTTGAAGAACTTTGAATGTCTGTCTCACAAAAAACATGTTACATGTTGTTATGATGGATAGTTCATAGTTAATTATAGTAATTTGAAACTTCTGAGCAAGTAGACAAGTGGCAGAATGTTGCATCATGGCAGTTACTAACTTTCAGAGGCGGAAGGTGAAAAAGACTGTAAAAAATCATATTTCCAGAAAAACCCAAATGACCCAGCTGTCTGTCTGGGCTAGCTGTATGTGGTACTTACACATAATCACAAAATCATGGAATGGTTGAGGCTGAAAGGAAAGTCTAGAAGTCATCTAACCACTCCAGAGCTGGTTTGCCAGAATCATGTCCAGATGGCTCTTAAGTATCTCTAGGATGGAGATTTCCTGACCTCCCTGGGCAACCTGTGCCAGTGCTCAGACACAATCTGCCAGTAAAGAATTTGTTCCCTGATGCTTAGTGGGAACCTCCTATGCTTTAGTGTATGTCCATTGCCTCACTGGGAACCCCTGAAATTTGCTTGACTGTCCTCTTTGCACCCTCTTTTCAGATATATTCCAATTATTAATAAGATCCCCTCTGAGCTTTCTCTTCTCTCAGCTAACCATTCCTAGCTGTCAGACCATCCTATCCAATCCCTTAATCATATCCAAATGTATAACCGGTGCTGAGTAGAGAGGAAAAGGATCACTTCCCTCATCCTGCTGGCAATGCTCTGTCTAATGCATCCCAGGTTATCATTGGCCTCCTGTACTGCAAGGGCACATTTCTGGTTTATGTTTGGCTTGGTATCTACCAGGATGCCCAGGTCTACAATGTGTGAGTCTGTTAGTACTTTCCATTTTCTTTTCAGACTCTTGTTTCTTTATTCCATTCTGACATCAGAGATTAGAACAAATTAAGTTTAGAAAATGATTGTGAGGACACTTTAAATCCAGATTTAGAAATAATTTCAAATGGTGCAATATGTCTCAAATACAAAAGCTGCAGAGATGGAGAAAAAATTTTATATATGAGCATGCATGCGCATTAGTTAGTATTAAGATTTTCTGCTTCTGCATATGGTTTCTTTTTCTATATTTGATTGTTTGATATTTAAGTTTGTGTCTCTGAATGTCATGGAAATTCCAAGGATATATTAATAAATAACCCTGCCTAAAGACAGGAATTTGTTTCTAACATTATCTGTGAGAATTAGTGTCATTCAGGGGGGAAAAAAGTGTGTGGTATTTTTGAGTTAAATATGTGTTTTAACTGTGCCTCAGACATAATTACCTGGTATCAATAGCACAGAATTTCTGGGAGGTGTGAACAAGGACTAAAGGCAGAGTTCAACCTGGACTTTGCTGTACTTTTTCAGCAATGTGAATTACTTATATTAGGAACTCCCTAAAATTTTTAATCTATAATTAGGTGATAGGCTATTCTGCCTTTTCCCCTTAAAATACTCTTTTTAATGTGTTTAACTTTCACTTTGTTAATACTGTTCCTTGGAAATAATTGCTCAGATACCTCCACATTATCCATGGTTGCTTTTTGTCTTGAGGTACTCTTGGATCCTGACTTTTTCCATGCAAATATGTCTGCTAAGCAGGCAGAGATTTAAGCTGAAGGAACTAGCAGAATTTTTGGTAAAAGGAGCAACCTATGGGAATCAAAAGCAATTTGTTAGCTCAGGGCTACTCTTCTGTTACAGTATTTCCACAAAAGCATGATTGCACTTTTAGTGGACCACAGCATAGGTAGTTCAGTGTTGTTTTCAATTTCCTGTGCCATGCTCATAAAAATATCTAATCTTGCATGGTATTAAAACTATGCTACAGTGAATTACACAAAATCAATGCGTATGTGTATATATAAATATGCCTCATAGATGCAGGAGAGATTAGGCATCTTGGTTTTTCTGGCTAGCAGACTCTTAAAGGAGTCTTTCATTCTAGTGTAGTCACTTTCTGCTCTGGTTTGCTGAGCACTAGAAGCAAAATAAAACAAAACCAACCTAGTTTTATTTACTTCCTGCTTTTTCAAGAGTTAATCCTAATTTTAGCAGGAAAGTTGAAACACCTCAAAGAAAACGTAAAGGTCGCTTTGACAAGAGAGCAGCCACCACTCTTGTACTAATCTTTTATGCATTTAGAATAAAAATACCTCTTTAGATGGCTAACTTGGTATGTACATTTCTGAATGTTGTTGCTTTTTTAAAAAAAAGATGTCATCCTATATATTGATATATGTATATATACACAAACATACAAGCAGGCTTAATTATTTCATTACTAGCTCTAACATACGTAGTAATTTGCCCATTCTTGTGGATGAGAATGTATTAATGTGGCTGCAATTAGGTGAACAAAAAGTACCTTAAAGAAGAAGCCTGAAGTTCCAGACACTTCAAGCACTTCCTCTCAGAAAATGTGCATAATTTTTTCCAGTTACTCATTGTGAGCAGAAAAATTCCTATGTGTAGGAATATAGACAAGTCATATAGAGGCTGTTAGCCTTTTCTTGGCAGTAGTAACACAGTAGTAGAAGTCTTTTTACTTGGATCCTAGATGTAGAGGGATTTTGGAGTGGGATTGTCAGTGGAGATTAGCAAAAAGATTGTTTCTTGGTCCCAGTCAGACTGGAAAAGAAGTGAAGGATGTGCCTCAATTGAATTCTGCTTCTTTGTCTTGAACTGCCTGCTGTGGAGATCCTCCAGAGCCAAGAACACTGAAGCACTGGCCCAGTCAGTCAATGTGCCCTGTTCAGTACATTGTAAGTTGTTGTTTTAGATGGCAAAACAGTTACTCTAGCTATTATACTGACCCACAATGTAATCAGCATTCCATAATCAAACATAGGAACTTGAGCCTTTTAGGTATCCCATGAGTATTCGAGCTTACTTGTCTTTTCTATTCTTTCCCTAAGTCTGATTTCAGGTTTTAACCTGAAATCTGGTTTGGATTTAGAAACTCTTCACAGAAACATACCAGGACCAATAAGAAATTTCAAAATCAGTGGGTTGGGATGTTACAAATATTTCTACAGGTCCTTCCTGTTTTTCCATTGTACTTTTTTTTTTTTTCTTTTCTTTTTTAGTTTTCAGATACCATATAGTCATGGAATGGATTTGATTGGAAGGTTACCAAAAAGATCATCTAGTTCTACCTTCCCTGCCATAGGCAGGGATACCAATATCAGTAGCAAATATATATTTTATTTCTTCCTCACAATTCACTAATTCTACTCTTAGCTCAGTTTTACTCCTCAACGATAATAGTATCAGCAGATAGGATTCATCTAGTGGGAAGATGATGTATGAAAGGAATGTTTGACACAATTGTATCCTCCTGCCAAATGCTTTGGCTTTATGGTAGTTTCTGTAAGAAGATATTTTCTACACATAAAGATTAACCTTCATTGCTGAGTATCTTGGTTTAAGACAATTTAGAGAGATGCACACTCTAAAATGAGTTACCTCCCCTTAGTTTCAACCAATCCCTTTCCACCAATAAGGCAGAAATGTGAATAGGTATCAGTGAAAAAATAACAGTTTACTAACAAGTGGGACAGCAATAGGCAAAAAAAGTAAGAGTAAATAATCACTAGACACAAAATTGCTGAATCTCAGGAACCAAGGGGGAACCAAGAGAGACCCACCTGGCAGGGTACCACCTCCTCCTAACATGATGGCCCAGACCACTGACCACGTAGGGAGACAAAGGGAAAATGGCATCTGAGGCTTTCCAGGATTATGCCTGCCACAGAAATGCAATAATATTTTGGATTCCAGGGGATCCAAACACTTTGTCCTGGTTTGTAAGAGGTTCTAATTGTTTCAGTAATACTTCTGTTTTGTGCTGGTTTGGGCTGAAGTAGTGTTCATTTTCTCTACAGTAGGTGGTATGGGGCTGTGTTTTGGGTTGGCTCTGAGGACAGTGCTGCTGACACAGGGATGCTGTAGCTATTGCAGAGCTTATACAAGGTTAAGTCCTTTTCTGCTTCTCACCCCACCCCACCAGTGAGGAGGCTGGGAATGCACAAGGAATTGGGAGGGGATACAACCAGGACAGCTGACCCCAACTGACCCCAGCGCAGGGATATCCCACACCATAAGACATTGTGCTCAGCTGACCCCAGCACAGGGATATCCCACACCATAAAACATCCTTCTCAACACAGAAAGGTGGGGAAAGAAAAGGAAAGGTGGCAGAGTAATGGCATTTGTCTTCCTCACTCACGATTACCTGTGATGGAGCCCTCTTTTTCTGGGAATAGCTGGACACCTGCCTGCCCATGAGAAGTAGTGAATGAATTCTTTGCTTGTGTGCATGGCTTCTACATCATGTGTTAAACTGCTTTTACATTAACCCACAAGTTTTCTGACTTTCACTCTTCTGATTCTGTCCCCCACCCCACTGTGGGGGAGTGAGCTGGTGACTGAGCTACCAGCTGGGATTAAACCACAGCAATTTTACAAATTATTCATTTTATCTGACTTTTTGCAATGCTGTATAATCTGTTGTCATTAGTGGGACACTTTTGATAAATTGCTCTTTAAATGCTGGCCATTCTTGAATTGCAAGAGAATGAACATTTTCATTCAGGCTAGTACAAGGAGGAATTGGTGTTTCAGCAAGTGTGTTTCTTTGACCTGATGGCCTAGACTGTCCTATGTATGGGAGCTGCTGCATGTGTCTCTACACCAAATTGCATTTGTGAATAAGTAAAATGAGGTAGATGCAGTAGGAATGAGTTCCTAAAAAAAAATAAACCACAAGTGTAATCTAGCAAGAAAATGCTTCTGAGAAGGTTTGGTTTTGTATTTTATGGGTAGACAGTGCCTCAATTAATTATATCTTTCATAAGCTCTCCCAGCAGTGAGGGGGTTTTAGAAATTGCTTGTATATCATGATGTAGCTCAATTCCTCTTAGGAAGGGCCATATTCAGTGAAAAAAAATCCACCTTCTTATTCACTGTTTGAAGATTCGTTCTCAAATATCTTCTACTTGTGTAGTTGGACCAAGCGTGCTAACTTACATAGATCTTTGATCTGAGCTTCTATTGATAGGCACATTTTTAAAGTAGAGAAGCCAACCCAAGAGGAACCTGTGGTATCAATTACACCGCATTTTTGCATTTACAAATAACCTTCTTACTGATTCTATTGTAAAAAATTGAAAACTGACAGGAGAAATTACTGTTTTTAAATGTGATGGTGAAAACACTGGAAGAGATGACCTGTCATGTGGCTGGTGGAGCTTAAACAATTATGTACATTCAGAAATAAATGCAGTGTTGAAATAGGAGTATGTACCAGTAAATACCAGCCATGACATGTATGTGCCAGATTTAGGTAACCATGAGATATATTGAACACCAGTGGGGTGTATATACAGATCTTTACAGATCATCTCACAAAGAACATGTTGCAGTCACACTGGCTACCAGCAGCAAAAAGCATCTTGGAATTGACACAAAATACGGGCTTGCTGCTTGTAAACCTCCAAATGGTGTTGAATGCATATGAAGACAGGGGTTGTTGGAGACAGGGAAATTTTCTCAAATGCTGTTGTTTCCCTTCACTTTACCAGTTTCTCCTGCTCCCTCCAGGTTTAATTTCCATCTTTGGGGAAAGATACTGCAAATCTGCTTGTATCCATGCTGTTAGCTCAGGCATTGACTAGGATAACAATCAAGACTGTAATTCAGCTTAATTAGGATCTGTGTACTGGTAATGTGGTGATGCAAAATGTTTATCCATGGTAGCAGACTAAGATCAGTGAAGGCTTCAGCTTCTGATATATGTTTTTTCTTTAGTTGTAAATACTTGCTGATAGATTCCTAAAAACAGTATTCTGTTTCTAAACTGTCATCTTCCTCTGGCTCCTGGTACATCATGAAAAATAATTTAAAGTTACTGCTTTCTAACTCATGTAAGAAATGTATGATACCTTCTTTCATTTAAAATACAGGTGCAAATATCTAAAATAATATAGGTTATGTTCATAAAAATTGTAATAAAAACTAATTTCTCAAGGCTGTCTTTAGTTAATAAAAAGGTAAAAGATGATGAGAGCAGGATCTTGATTTAACTGTGTAAGTCTGTTTTGCTTTTCCTCCAACCTTCTTTTCTGCTTTCTCCTTTTCTCGTTAACTGCACAGCTAGCCAAGGGAAATTGGGCTCCACTGCATCAATCTATGAACATTCTTTGAATGCTTTTCTCTTCTTCTTCCCTCATGTTGTCAGCAGGGCTAGGGGACAGAAAGATAAGCTCCCATGTACGATCATAAGATTGTTTTGGGGTTTTTGTTAGTATATTTGCTTTGATCTTTGTCTGAAATTGGCTGATATTTTTATAGTACTCATTCTTCCTTTTCTCTCCCCGTTTGCTTATTGCCTTTTATTTTACAGTTAGAAATTTGGGAATTTTTTTTAAGTACATAACAGGTGCAATACAGGACCTGACTTACTGTGGATCAGCTGGTACTGCTAAGTCATGTTGGCACATTTATCATTCAGTTATTCTCTGATTAAGGATATACTTTAAGGCTTTATGATCTTTCAGTAACTTATGATACGTTGTACAACATTTCTCTGTATTTCACTAAGTATGAGGGTAACATTTTGTATCTGATCTGGATTTTATGAAACCACTGAGCCTTTAGCTGTAAATGAATTCAATTTAGATTCAAGTTCCTACTGAACGTCCATTGACAGTGTTCTGGAATGTAATAAACTTGAGGTGGTGAATTATGTGGCAGAATTCTCTTATTGCTTCTCATTGTTTACTTTGGAAATCACTGTAACCTATTTTCAAGTAGAGAACATATATAAAGATGTCTGAAAGTGGAACTGTACTGACAACTATGACTATTTGATTTCATAGCTTTCCACAAGAATATGCCATGTGGTACAAATCTGGCCAGATTTTTTTTTTTTTTTTGATAATGTGTTTATAAATCATAGAGCAAGCAATCTGTCTAGACTGGTACCATGTGACTGGTAATATTTTCCTGCTAATACTAAGGAAATAGGGGTCACATATGAAAATAGAACAGTTTTCAGCCGTGTTCCTTTAAAATGCATCTGTTAAGCCTGCAGATTTGGAACACGTTGTTACTCTGCTAATACATGAGAAGTTACAGTACAAAAATCCCTTGTTGACCTTCTTAAATTGATCTCTCTAGCATTAGTTATTTTCTTATTTTCAGTGGGAAGACAACTGAGTTTATGTGTATGATATGTTTAAGTGGTGAGATTGGTGCTCATAAAAAATCATTGTAGTCTAAACTAAAATCAAATCATCTTAATACAAAGAGATATTTCTATTTTGGTGTACTGCTGTATTTGCTGTATCTATGTATGTGTAGTGGACTGCTGAGAAAACTGCTGTGCAGCAAGATGCTGGCTCTAGATTTAACCCTCTGAGATTTTTTACTGCTGTTTGAAGCCAAGCTTTCAGATCTTGGGAAGTCTGTCTTTATTTTGTTTTATGAAGGCTGTTTACTTTTCTTTAGCACTTTTTCCAACCTGTTGGTCTCTACAGAAATCCTTTGAAATGGTATAAAAATGTTCATGCTCTATGTACATAGATATAACTTTGCCATTTTTTTCTTGTAATCTTACAAGTCGAACTGCTTGCATTTGCTCCCTAGAAGTGTTCAAAGATAACCATTTTAATCTGAGCTGTAACTGGTACTGTTATATGTTTCTAGTGAAAAAAAATGCTATCATAAAGCATTGAGCAAGGATTAAGACTTTTTTGCCGTTGTTTTTGGTTTGCTTTTTCCATTGCCACTGCGTCCTCTGCTTCAGTGAAACAAAATTTCAAACGCAAATGAGGAAAGTAGATCTGCATAACCATTACATATCTGTTGCAATCAATATATTTCTTTGTGGAATCACAAAAGTCTTTGGCTTTTAGTTGTGTTGTGAATCATAATCTCATGATCTGTCAGCACAAGCAGAACTTGAAAATTTCATATTGTAGTGCATAGTGAATAGGAAGCTTTCAAAGGATGTGCCTTTGTTTGTGTGGAATGCGAATTTAATTAAATGCAAAATACACTTGCAATTAAATATATTTCCCAGTTAACAGGTAAACTATGAAGATAGGTTATGAATGATATTTTTCTTTGAACCAACATATCTAGCATTTGTTTTAAAGACAAAAACATAATGAAATGTGATATGTATGTGTGTATTACTTTCAAATTGTTACTGAAGATAAAGCTGTGAAATTCAGAATCATCTTTACTGGCCAAATTTTTACTGACACATACCAAGTGCACGGAAGTTCTGTTACTGCTGGAACAGACTTTTTCATTTGTATCCAGTTTGGCATGGTGCCACACATAATGGATCCTAAAACTTCAGCTACTTTGGCCATATAATTAATAATTCTTGTTCAATGTACGGTAATTTTGTGTGAGACCTATAAACAAAGCTCTCCATCTTTTTACTGTATTTTCCAATATTGCAAATCGACTGAATTCTAAATGAAAGGGCATAATTATTTTGAAACAAGTTGTAAATCAACAGCAAAATACCAACTTGTTTCTCTGTAAAAATACACTTAACATAAAGTGTAAGACATAAACAGTCTTTAAAACTCAATTTTATTTTTCTCATGGAAACCTAAGTTGCAGAAGTTTGCTGTATCATAAAAGGTGAATGAAAAAATAGTGTTTTGCTGAGGAAATAAGTTTTTCATGTACTTTGATGTGTGAGCTCCACTCTGCTGTTTCTTAGGTTCTGCCTTTTATGGTGTCTGAAAAAATAGCTGTACAGCTGAAGATTGCACAAAAGTTTTCAAAGAATCACTGTAAGAAAGTCTTAAATATTTACTGGTTCAGCCTGGATAGCTGGCACATAAAAACATGAAGTGTACTCCAGAAACAGCTCTTAAGATATGTGCTCTTGAGTGTTACAGCATTTTGGGTTGTGTCAATAAGAATGTAGCCAGTTCCTTATGGGAAATGATCATCCCAGTTTGGGGTCTTTCAGTACAAGACCAGTATTAGTGAGCTGAGGTGAGTTCAGCAGAAGGCCTCACATTGTTCATGGGCAGCAGCTCCTGCACTGGGAGGTCATGTTGAGGCAGGGGAGCTTGTTCAGACTGGAGAAGAAGCAGTTTTGAGGGGGGCTAAATCACAGATGCGTAGAATGTTTTGGGTCAGAAGGGACCTTTAAAGGTCATCTAGTTCAGCCCCTCTGCAATGAGCTGAGACACCGTCGCAGAATCATTAAGATTGGAAAAGTCCTCCAAGATCATAGAGTCTTGGAGTGTCGCTGGTCAGAACCCTGTCCATCCTAACTGAGTGTTTCTGTGGTGGGACATCTCTTACCTCACTGGTAAACCTGTTCCCGTGTTTTACCACTGCCATTGTAAAAAACATTCTTTCTTATTTCTAGTCTGAATCAAACTCTTTTAGTTCATAATCATTATCCCTTGTCCTGTGACAACAGTTCCTGGTAAAAAGTTTGTCCCCATTTACCTGCAAGAAGATCAATAACATCAATGGTGCATGGTGGGACAGTGAGAGACAAGGCATACAGACTGAAACAAGGGAATGTACGTCTGGATGTGAAGTAGAAGTTGAGGACAGTCAGACACTGGAATGGGTTTTTCAGAGAGCCTTTTTGGTTTCCATAGCTGAAGGTTTTCATGACCCAGCTGGCTAAAGTTTTGAGCAAGCTAATCTGACCTTATAGTTCACCCCACTTTGAGCAGGACTTTGGACATAGAGGCCCTTTGAGGTCCCTTTTAATGTGAATGACTGATTCAGTGAATGATCGATGCAGATTTTCTACAAGGCAAATGCTGGTGCAATAAAGATTTAATTAGTCTCTATTGAGATAGATCTTATCCAACATATTTCTAGTGATTTTCCAGCCATATTTTGAAAAGCTCTGCTTGATATAGGGCACTGGTAAACCATGTTTAGCTGCCGGAATAAGCGGAAGATGTGGATACAGCTGAGAAAAAAAAACCCTAGTTGTACTTAGGAAATTTTATTTCTGATTTGAGCATTACAGCACATCCTGACTAATGTGTCTGGCCAACGAGGGCTGTGGGTGAGAGAGTGAAGGGAAATGTCCATAACACTTGCCTTTCCCATCTTCCACATTTCTCACTAAAGAAATATGATTGTTACACTTCTTATGAGGCTGTGTCTTAGAGAAAATTATCCAAAGCCTGGAAGTTGGCTTTTTCATAGTACTGCCATGCATGAATTGCCAGGTTTGCTTAGTGTTTCCTACTATCTAATGGAAGTATTTAAAAAAAAAAAATTCTCTTCCAGTGTGGTCTTGTGCCCTCTTCTATTTGGAAATAAGAATTCTCTGCATCTCTCTACTAGCAGTATTAATACTTGTATCAGCTGCAGCATTTAGCACCCCACAGTAGATTGCAAAATGGGATTTCAAAAGTGAAATTTGCCCTGCTGGAACTTTCAAGACTCTTAAAAAACTGCTAAAATCAATGTACAGTAGTGAGAAGTTTTAACAGATTTATGTGAGAGAAATGTCTCCTGCGATCATCGTCCTACATATGAAAAACAATATTGGTTGAATACAAACATAGTGATGTTGACATTTGTTTAGCAAGAATCAATACCAACTTACTACACATCTAATTTTAGTTCTAGGATAAATGGATTTTATTGCTTGTGTTTCTCTGTATGCTAGGAGTACAATATAATTCTTTCAAATGACAATGTCTTCTATTTTGCATTGAGTTTTTAGTAATTTTCTTAGGTGATTGAGTTAATCACCACCCTTTGCTAGTGACTCTCTTTTTTTTTCATTCATATATCTGAGACTTTCAGAAAGAAATTATTTCATTCATTTTTATCTTAAGGAAGGTTGATTCTGAAAATAAGATCAGAAAGAGATCTACTTTTGCTGTCATGTTGTTCAACATATCTGTCATATTTTTTTTCTTTCAGTGAAAGATTTTTTTTAAGACTGAATAGAAATGGTTTGCCAAAATGTCCAGAAAAGCCTGAAAGACACTGTTCTCTCTTTGTGGTGAGTTCTTCCTAGTCTCTTTTTGTGCTGGATGTTGAGAATAGAAGTTGGATTAAATTGTTATGGTGGGATTGACTCAGAGCTGCTCCCTAAGTTTGTACATTGCTATGAATATCAACTCAAAAGGCTGGTTTGAGGGGCTGAAGGGTATGGGTGAACCCCCAATCTGAATGTTTTACAGCAGTATGGGGACACTCATCGAAGTTCCATGTAGGCATATGTATCAGTCATTCTCTCTACAACAAGGACCAGTTATGTTTCCTCATTGTACTTTTTACACCCAAACGATTGTTTGTGCAGCACTCCGCACTTCCAGAATATTTGAAATTGCAGAAATGCATCACTACTGTTCAAGGCACACAGCAAGTCTCTTGTGCCCTCCCACTGATTTTGCTACATTAAAGCAAACACTAACCAGGATATTTTAGGACACTCATTTTGAGTGCAGGACTCCCAGTTTCAAGTGTGGAAGGGATTTTGTTAATGCTGTGTAAATTGACTCACTGTTCATTTATCACTTTCACTGGCTGGGAAAGCAGTGTGTACCTGTCTCTTTAAATGTTGCATGTTAATCAGGAGTCATAAATAATGAGGTTCTGATCTTGTGCAGGATCTGGGTAGCAGTGAACTCAGGAAGGACATCTATATCACTGTGCACATTATCCGAATAGGTAGGTATAATCTTTTATTTGTTGGACGTATGGCAGTAAATAACTGAAAACTGCTTGGAGCTAGCTTTTGGATTTGTTATAGTAGCTAGATTTTTGAACAAACTTTTGGGAAAGAAAATGCCTGTTTTTTGTTGGAAAAATTGCTTGGATTTCTCAGCATTGTTTTGTTATGTATTAAGTATACTGCTGAGTTTAGATGCAGTATACTTTGTTAGTATCACAAAACAAAATGAAAGTGTCAAAGATGAGCTGTGTTAAGATGATGGAGTTGTCATTGGGGAGTCCATTCTTGTTCTAAAGTGTAATTTCAAGCATCATTTGAACATAGAAAAGCTTGTCTAAACATTTGATGTACCTCATTTGTATATAATATCTGATGTATATCTGATATTGTTCAGATTATTTTAGTCTTCTCCCTGACTCCTTTCAAAAGGGGGAGAGGTGAAAAAAATGGGCAATATTTCATTAAAATTTTAATCTCTGATGCTATAGACAGATATCAAGTCCTCTAGGAAAAAAGTGCAGGAGAAGAAAAGTGTACATTTACAATAGTAAAAGTACCTATAAAATAAAATAGGTACTCATTTTAAGAAGTCCTCTGGGCTGTACTGATGTGAAACAATAATCTTTGGGTCTGGTTCTGACCTCTTATATATATTGTTTTCTTTGTCTACTGCCTCTAGTTGCATCAGTGTAGTACTAACTTTTCTTCCTATTTTTGAAAGACATTTTGATTTGAAGCATAGTTGTTGTAACTTGTGCTGAGTTCAGAAACAATCTGCTACAAAGTAAACTTTACAGCTGTGAAAAATAATTTTTCTTGCATTTTTATGCTGACTTGATATTTCATCAAAATGTGGTGTTTTGGTTTTTTGGCAAGGTTTTAGAAAAGATACAATAAATTTTGATGTAAATACAGTTAGAAGAATAAATGTTTTAAAAATATTAAAGAGAAGGATTTTCCCAGTTGTATAATTTTCAAATTTATTCACAGCCAAGTTTATATGTGAACCACTGCAATATTAAAAAGTTAAAACAACATTTATATGCTTTGTGGTGTGAAAATGAGCAATTACTCTTCAAGCTGCTGTGATGCATAGGGATATTTGGAGGAGACATTGCCCTGCAGCAACTGCAGCCATATCTTTCTTTTGTCAGAAATTAAGACTTGATGGGAAAGATACATAACTGCTAGTGCACAACTGAATAAAATGGATAGAAAGAGGGCAGTTTCAAATGCCAAGACCACAGTGAGAAGATTGATAAATTGTATTTAAATCAAATAGAAAAGTTTAGAAAAAAAAGTTTTGTTTTGAATCTCTTTCCCTTGACTGCCTTCTTTCTTTCCTTACCATAAATTGTTCTTCTGCCCTTTGTCATCTTTTCTCCCTGTGTTTCATCTCTTCTTTATTTTTCTGCAACTGCTCAATTATACCCTTGCTTTCCAGTTGCCTCTAAGGAAACAGCATTTGATTACCAAATTGTAATGGTTCAATCACAACACCTCTCACTTAGATGTTGGGTATCAACAGCCGCAGTAAAATAATTCTTATCAGACAGTGAATGTTGAACATTCTGTTGTGTCTGAACTCTGATTTTAATTTGAAAGTGTCATGCGGATTCTATGACTGGATATTACAAAGTGATGTTTGTTGAGTGAGGAGATGAGCAGAACCTCTGGTCTGAGGCTTTTCAAGATCACCACGTACTTAGTGGACTTGTTGTACCACTTGCTACCTGAATGTAATAAAAAGATGGACCAGGTTCCCAATGAGAGTGTACTTGGCATTGTCTGAGCTGGATTGCTTGCTGCCTCCTTTCTGTGGTTTGGAGAGACACAGTTCCATGGACTATGCATCAAATATGTGTTTTGTTTGGCAGGACGAATGGGAGCTGGAGAAAAGAAAAATGCCTGCAATGTACAATATCGACGGCCCTTTGGCTGTGCAGTCCTCAGTATTGCAGATTTGCTGGCAGGAGATTCAAAGGATGACCTTGTCTTAAAAGTCTACATGTAAGAAATGGATTTTTCTTAATTTTTGACAGTACCTTCAAGTCATTTTGCATCAGAATCAGTGGTGTTGAATGCAGTATGAGTAAATAGCTCTAGCTCCTTTCTTTTCCAAAAATGGACTGTAGCTGGGGTTTTTGGCTTTTTTTTTTAATCATAGAGTGGAAATTTTGACTAGTTCTACAGGTGTGTTTATAAAGTGGGATAATATTAAAGATAAAGGCTACATCCTTTTAGGTATTTGTGTATATATTGGCATTTTTCACATTATTCTGGTGCTCTCTTGTTATGGCAACATGAAGTGCTTTTAGGACTTAAGTGCCTTGTGCTACCAAGGCATCTAGTGGAAGTACTTCATAGCTACAGGAAAAAAAATCAGGCAGAATATCTTTTTGTGAAATGAAACAACAATATAATGGGAATAACAAAAATACAGAAGGCAGTTAGTGCTGGAGAATGAAAAATCAAAAGTAGGTTTAAAAATGAATGCTTGTTTAGGTAGTGGATTTTGGCTAATAGCAATTGGAAGAAGGTTCAATCCTCTAGTGGCAACTCAATGCATGTAGTTTCCTGCTGATCTTGGACATTATAGTAGGAACTGTTTTATGGAGTGGTCTAGTCTAACTACATACCTGGGACACATATTGTCATGTGTATGAGAAAGTTCTGCCCTTCCCAGGGGTAGCACTCAAATATTGAAGGCATGGGTGTCTTTTCTTTGTCTCCATCTGTGGTGAGTTAGAACTGCTGGAATCAATGCTGCAGAAAAGCAGCTTAGTGTAACAGTGAACAGATGGGCTGGCTCTTATTTAGACTCCCAGAACGCTGAAGTCATATAAATGTTCACTCTTGGTTAACAAATTGTTAGGTTTGTCTACCTATTATATTTTGGGTTTTTTAAAACCTTTGTTTGTTTTAAGATAACAAAAACAATGGAAGAAGAATTACTACTAGAAATCAGATTTAATGCTAAGGCTAGCTCAAGTCTAAACTTTGAGAAGTGATGATTAGAACATAGTCAGGTTTTCCTTCTAGAAAAGAGCGATTTTCTAAATGTATACTGAAATGTAATTTGTTCTTTCATTGACTACCTCCTGAAGATAACAACCTTTTAAACTAACTTTGAAGAGTATTGATGCCTAGAGAGGCTACCTAGAACAGAGGCTGGACAGTGTTAAAGGAATAAAGTAGGTATTTCTTAAGAGGCCTTTAAAGGATACACCTTGGGCAGTACAAGAGCCCAGCTGTGGCTACACCCAAGATGGACAATTGGTCACGAGTTTTCACACTTATAAGTTTTGGTCCATGTACATATTGGGGTCAATTGTCCAATTACAGCTTCAGGTTATGCAGTCCCATCCTCCCAGTCTGTTCTCCTCAATTCACTGTTGTTTATGCTTTTGGGCCTGAGGCTGCAATGGTGTCCTTGGTTCTCAGGCCGGAAAAGGATTGTTTTGTCTAATTAAACTGTGAGAACTTGCTAACGCTTTTTATGAAGTTCAGAATCACACACT
>VWYP01029209.1:0-27420 GCA_013400435.1 Pycnonotus jocosus | reverse complement strand
ATATAAAATATATTAAAATATATGCCTTATAACCTGAATCCAGAAGATGACAACCAGTTTACACAGTTGCTAGTGTTACCAGTTTACACAGCTGCTCTTTTTGTTTAAGAAATACAACACTCTGTCCTGAACTTCTAAATTCATTTCCTAGGGATGACCTGAGGAAATGTGCATTCAGGAAATGAACAAAGCAAAGAACCACACACCTTGCACAAAAACCCTAACCACATTACATAACAACAAATATAAATTAACCTTAACTTCATGGTATTCTAACAGAATCTTGCATTAATTTCTGATCTGGAAGAGGTTTATCTGTCACTTTATATATCTCATATATTCTTTCCCAAGCCTTCTAAACAAAACTGTTCTCTAGCTCTAATATCTCATCATATTCAAACAGTATTAGAGACAGAAGAGATTTCATATTCTGGAGCTTTTCAATACTTTTGCAGTATTCACAGCTGAAACCACAGTTAGAAAAAATAAATGGAATAATTTTCCATAGAAGGATTTGATCAAATCTGATCAAATCAAGAACCTCTTGCAGTGGAAATGTTTGAAATGAATAATTTTTTATCTTGTCAATTGAAGAAGGCAGAAGCATTCTGTTTCAGCTTTCATTTTGAAGGATATAATTTCCATTCAATTTACATTTATATTCACATATAAGGAGAATAAACATAAATGAAAGGAATTAGCACACAAAATTAAAGCTATTTGACCACAAAAAGTTTCAAAGTGTCTTTTTACTTCCAAAGGCATTTGGGGACAACAGTCTGCTGTCTTCACAGGACTCCTCTAGATGCAGGAAAAAAACCCTGTAAAATATTTGTAAAAAACACTGCACAGATGATGTTAATATCAAACAGAAGGTTTATCAGAGTTCACTCATATCTCCTATTCCATCTGTACTGGTTTGATCAGGGGATGTCACTACAGTGACCTCACAAATCTTCATTAACAAAGATCTCTCTTTGTGACTTGATCAGATTAAAAAATTACAACTTCAGAGCACAAAAGAAAACAATATCCTGGGCCATCTATTTGTCTCAGCTGAGAGTCCAACCACGAGCCAGTGTGACACTGGGGATTTTCAGGTGCCTAAACACGGGGGCTCCTTCATCCTTCTCATGATAACATTGCAATGGCAAATAATCCACTGCAATGGCAAATAATCCACTGCAATGGCAAATAATCCACTGCAATGGCAAATAATCCACTGCAATGGCAAATAATCCACTGCAATGGCAAATAATCCACTGCAGTGGCAAATAATCCACTGCAGTGGCAAATAATCCACTGCAACGGCAAATAATCCACTGCAATGGCAAATAATCCACTGCAATGGCAAATAATCCACTGCAATGGCAAATAATCCACTGCAACGGCAAATAATCCACTGCAATGGCAAATAATGCACTGCAATGGCAAATAATGCACTGCAATGGCAAATAATGCACTGCAATGACAAATAATGCACTGCAATGACAAATAATCCACTGCAATGGCAAATAATACAATGCAATGGCAAATAATCCACTGCAATGGCAAATAATGCACTGCAGCCAGATGTGCTGACATGCAATAGACACCCACACTAGAAGGTTAGACACTTCCCCTGCTGAAATCACACAGTTCTCAACAAATTGCAAAAACAGTTGAAGAACAGAGAAGCAGTGCTAGAAAGACTGCTCAGAGGCTGACATAGCTTGTACAGGGATGATGATGTCTGCCTTTGTTGTATTTATTAAAAGTCAATAACTAATGCTGGGATTGTGAATTCAACATTAATATGAAACAGATGAGGTTTCACCACTATTCCCTGGGACACAATTTCACAACCATCCACCTCCACTTTGCCCTCTGATAACCAGAGAGGCGGATCTGCCTACAGAAACATCTGTATTCCAACCCTTTGGTGCTAGACATTCAGTGAAAGGAAAGCCCTGCACATGCTCTCTGCTTTTCTATCTTTCTATTTTGTACCAATACAGAAGGACAAGGAAGAGCATGTTTCAAAACCATTGATATTTAAAAAAAAGAAAAAAAAAAGAAAAAAAAAGAAAAAAAAAGAAAAAAAAAAAAAAAAAAAAGAAAAAAAAAAAAAAAGAAAAAAAAGTGGGAAAGAGAAAAAAGGCAGGTAAGGAGTAAGACAGCAAAGGACAATCAATAGACATTAGAATAAAGAGAGACTATGACAAAAGATGAAAGTTTGGAATAAAACAATCCACAAATCCCATTTCCTTAGCCTGCAGCTGGTCCTTTTATTGCTCCAAGCTGTGTTTCTGAGAACCTGAGCACCCTGCAGCCTGATAAACTGCTGCAGCAGCCTGCAGCTGTGCTGAGCTGGGGAAGGAAGAGCTTATCCTGTTGCTCCTGTCTGTAATTAACTTCTTCCTGGCTTCTCCTAGGTCTCACAAAACTGGGACGTAGGGACAGAATCAGAAATATGAATAAACAGGCTAAAGCAGACACCCAAAGCTCCACTGTCACACGGGGTGAAGCCCCTCTCTGCCCCACATCTGTCCCCAGGTGCCAGCTCAGATGGTTCTCTCTGCCCACAACATCTGGAACTCCCCAGCCCTGAGGTCCCACTGAAATTACAGGGACTGACAAGGAATTTCTGCAGTTTACAGTCAACTACAACATTCCAATTCCCCAATTCCCAGTACAGAGCAAGGAAACTACTACTTTGACTTGTCACCACAGCTGCCCAGATCCACCTCGGCACTTTTTCATTTGGTATTTTGGATTAAATGTCTCAAGACTTGAAACAAAAAAAATAAATTCTCAAAAAATCCAAAATGAAAGCAAATCAAATAACAGCAGCAACAATAAAACTTTATGATAGTTATTAGGGGGTGTAATATTCCACTTCTTCATGAATACTTAAGCATTCAAGCTAAGAGCATGAACTATACCAGACAAATCAAAACTTATCCCAGCTCTGCATTAGACACAGAGTATCCAGACACGATACAGTTATTATGTGCGACCATTTCAATTACAAAGACTGCTAAAGCATGTAATTCAACAGCCACTTCATGCAGTATCTCTCCAGCTGATCTGGCAAGAAGGAGCAGGACTTGCAGATTAAGTGCCAGCCTCCCAGTTGCCTGTGCATGCTACCATTGACTTAAAAATGTATTTTCCCATTTTAACTGCATCGTGCCCACATGCTAAATCAGAGTTTCTTTCCATGACAAGCATCATAACCCAAATGTGTTGCTTGAAAGAGTTGAGTTATTTAAAATATCCACTATTGCAAAGTGGTTTTCAGCCTGTATTTGTGGTTTTTTACAACACCAGATCATCTCTTCATGCTACAACACGCTGTATACTGCTTAAAACATAATTAATATTATGGCAACAGAAGTGCTATCATGAGAATTGTTTACTCTTTGGAATTTTAAGAATATTCAACAACCTAGTTAGCATTAGTTTCTAGAAATTAATTTTGAAATCTGATAGTAATAGTTAAGGTCTGCTGCAGAAGAGCTTTCATGATGTGACACCTAATTATAATACGATTTTAACAATCAAGCAGATAAAAGCACTGTCAGTGATCCCAATGAATGTGTCTAATTAAATGCCTCCAAAAGGGAAAATGCAATCACTTAGTAGGCTTAATTTTATATTACTAAAAAACCTAATAATTCTTTTTTTTCACCCCACGGTTTCGTTAGTGTGTGTTGATTTGAGATGTATGGAGTATCCCAGAGCCAGAGGCAGGAGCAGCCTGAAGCATCCATCCCTTGTCCATAGAAATCGCATTCCCATCAAGAAATCCAAAAGACCTTTTTTAAAGAAAACTTCTCACGATTTGCAGCAAAAAACTTTCTTCTAGCTTGTTTCTCAACATCAGGCATTTTTTCCATGTATTTCATGAGAAAATAGAGTTGTTTGTAACTGAGGGAACATTTACCAAGCCACGTCTCTTGGCATAAGCAAGTCAAATTACTGTAGTAACAAAACAGCTATTTCACCTCTAGCAGCTCTTTAATCACCAGGACATGGCACTAATCTTAGCTATTGACCTTTGATTATACTGCAGATATGAAAGAGAAGTGTATTTTTATTTCATTTTTATTTCCTGATTTTAAAAGACAGTGTGAAAGCACTTACCAGAGGAATTGTTATATGGACAAAACATCAAGATGTAAATTCAGCTTCATGCTTGCATAGTTATGAAATGCTTTTTGCACTAGTAACTAACGGGAATTTAAGCATCAATTGGATGAAATAAAGACTTGTATCCTAGAACAAAGAGCAACTATAATGCAGTAAATTCATCCTCTGTTCAAGTTTTGTGTGAAGAGAGCACAGAGCAGGGACAGGACCAGACAGAAGGCCTGCTCTTCTCTGTGATTTCTTGAAAGCTGGTGCCCAGAGACCCTCAATCAGGCAATAGATGAATTTTGTACTTATGCAAATAATGATAATTTACAGCAAGCTGTGCAATCATGCCCATCACCAGAAACAGAACATGCACTATCCCCTGAACACAGTCTACTGGTCATAATTACAGTACAATGAAGCATTTCTTTGGATTAATTCTTCTGTGTCTCTAAAATTGACCTTTTCCTGGAAATTCCTTGCTGATCAAACTTCCCTTGGTCTGGCTTTCTCCTCATTGTGCATTCCTCCTCTCCATCTCAACAGTCCATTAATGTTTAGTGCTGTCTCCCACCTTGCCTGGAGTCTGTTATAATATCCTGCAGTGCTCAGTGTTCCACATTCACCCCTCTGCACTCACTTGGTGCTTCACTCACACACAGCTTTTTCTTTACAGTGGTAGCTTGGCACAGCAAACTCAGCAGTCCTGCTCCCTACTGGGGCACTTTCTGTGTGATGCCAGGTATCCCCCACCCTCAGCAGCACCCTCTCCAGCTTTTTCAGCAGCTTGTCAACACCTCAATATTTTTTCAATATCTCCTAAAAGCTTCCTTGCTCTGGCTCTCCTTTATCACAGTTGGAAATGATGTGATTTTCCCTGCTGCTCAGCTTTGCCATCCCAGGTTTGTTTCTGATGTCTCACGCTGTGCTTTCTCTCCTCAGCTGCGCTAGTCCACCTCACCCCAACAGAGGTGAGAAGGATTCAGGTGTTTTCACCCAGGCACTCAGCAACAAGAGAAGATGGGAGTCATAGGAGGCACCTCCACCTGCCCTCTCCTCTGCTCCTGTTTCCAGCCATTTACACCTTGCAGAACTACAAAAATCATTTCATCACCCCTACCAGAAAGATCTGTTAGGGCTAACTGCTCCCTGCACTCCATCCCAAGGCACTGCCCAGTGAAAAAGCTCTGAAGTGCTTCTGGCTGGTGTTAATCCCTCAGGATTTGTCTGCAGCAGCATTTTTCAGGGGACAGCTGGCACCTGCCTTGTCCCACTGAAGGCATCAGATATTATTTCTGTTGTGGAGAAAAGAGGGAAGCAGTAATAACAATCCTGTTCTCAGCTTTCATTTGTTATGAATACTGCCCCATTTCATGGGAATATTGGGGATCAGAGAGTGGGAAAGGACACATTTGTTGGCAGGTTTGTTAACAGCTTTCCAGCCAAGTCTCCGTGATCCAGTGATTTCCACTGGTACTCAGTTATGCTTCCAGCACAGGACAATGGGATCTTTTTTTAGCTCCACTCTACTGCCTGGCTAAAGACACTGGAGTGAGTAACTCACTGTGGTGTGGAATAACCATGCCAGTAAAGATCATATCTGTGATGCCTGTGGTGGGGTTTTCCCTTTATTGAACTGACATTCACATTTTACACTATCAAGGTGAAAAATTCTCATTTGGCCAAATAATTATCTATCCAAGGTCTCACCTTTTCAGAAAACCTCCCCAAAACAATCTTCATTCTCAACAAAATTTTATTTGCAATTGTTGTAATTGCTATTATTATTAACTTTTCTAATCACTTTCAGAATTAAAGTAATGTCTGTGGTGCTCCACAGTTTCTGAGCCTAAATGTTTCCTAAAATATCTTCTCTCCCAACTTGCTCTGACAACCCATGAAACAATAGTCCAGCTATTTTAACACTGCTGAACCCATCCCTATCATTCCAGCAAAGTCACTTGAAGCTTACTGTTTCACTTTCCAACTCGTTTATAAATCCCTTTCAAAAAAGATTTGGAAGAATTTAAGCCAGCATTATGTGGTAGATCCTCTCTTTTCTGTAACATCCCAGCTAATGTTGTACCTGACTGCTCCCTAGCAGCTCTTTTATTTTCTTACAAAAAAAAAAAAAAAGGACAACCACAAATAATTCTCATTCATTGCATCTAAACCTGGAGAATTATATTATAGGCAAGTGATCCAAGTTCTTATCTTACAGCTACATGCAGACCACCAATTGATATGTTACAGGTATTTGTGAATGAATATTATCATTAAATTGCTTTAAACAAAATAAATACTCTTTTTTTTTTTTTAATGGCCCTGTCCAACTTTATTTTCTGCATTGAACCTACTACAGTTTGTGCAGTCAAGAAGAGAACACCCCCTACCAGCCTGGTTTTTGCCTCTGCTTGCCATGAACACCATTAAGTGTTTAATGGAGCTTGCTTTCCATGGAAGTAAAGCTGGGAGTGAGTAGTTAATGAGACTGAGCAGTGCATAATTTTTCTGGAAAGAGTGAATTATGTATGTTTGGGGATAAATGGGTAAAAAAACCCCTCAAAACAATACTCAAAGGTTATATGCCAAATTCATGAATGCCTATTCGTGCCCAGACCTCATTTTTCTTTACTGCGTGCTGCTGCTTCTTGTTTCAGGCTGATGGTACAGCTGAGCAGACTAATCCTGGGGTGTAAATGGCTTTAGAAGTCAATTGAAATACATTCAAAAACAAATCCAGATTTTGCCTGGCTATCTGCACATGGCTGCTCTCAGAGGATGTCTCAGCACACAGAACTCCCTTCAGGAAACAGCAGCTCTGCAGTACCCAGAGTTAAACATCACCTTGGAAGTCTCAGCTCCATCCTCCCTGGTGGCAGCTCCCCAGCAAGACCAAGGATGCATGAAGAAAGTCTAAATTTCTTTATCAGCAAAAGGAGACAGCACACAGGAGTGAAAAGGGGCTCCCTGCATCTGGAGCAGAGCAAAATGCACCTCACCATCCCCTGTGCAGGCAACTCCAGGGCAAAAATGTTTGCATCCTGCAAGGGCAGAGCTGTTACTGCACTTCTATGAAAATATCTGAATACAAAAAGCCAATTATGATATTTGCATTCCTCCTGTAGAATAACAGTCCCTTTTCTTTTATCATTTCAGTTGCAGTAATTTGCTGTCACACATACTCCTTTGGAAAGAAGTTTCTAGAGACACCTGCAGCCAAAATGCTTGCTGAGGAGGGATGTTTATGCAAATGACATTTGGTCCATGACAATATTGGAAAGCTCAGAATGCACTTTCTAACACTGGCCCTGAGTACTCCCATGTACTTTCAAAGATGTTGATAAACCTTTACTATTAATATAAATTTTTAAAAAATAGCAATAATATTTTTATTCCTCAGGTATTACCAGGGTACTAAACACGCATTTCTAGAGAGCTCAGATTAGTCCCCATACATAGCAATTATGTATATGGCTTTTATCATGAATTTCAATTTTTTAAAATTATAGTCTAGCTGGGCAAAATATTTTCAACGCAGAAAGATAAAAGGATCCAAATATCTCCACTAAAATGTTTTTACCAAACTATTTTCATAGACAAAAATCCCACAAGCTGTGTAAGCAGCAAACATTTTTGCAGCCTCTCCTCAAACTCTATTATTTCTAGGAATGGGGTGGAGAAAAAAGGTAAACGTGGCACAAGTGAAAAAAGTACTTCTTGGAAACAAAGTCAAAACCACATATTAAAGTAAAGCCAAACTATAATTTAAGAAAAATTTTGAAAACTGAAGGGGAAAAAATGCATTTCTGTAGAGAATGAACAGGGGAGACTTTAGGAATAAACAACTAATTGAAACATTATTAAAAAAATTCTATGATATGCATTTTTGCTAAGTAGAATATATATATTTGCTAAGTAGAATATTTAAATTTTCAGAAAACCCCTCCTGGTCTAGACTAGTACAGATCTTCTTGTCTTCTTGCTATTCAGTTCAAGAGGTAATGATCAGTAATCTAATACAAAATTCGAATATTTAAATGTTTTAGAAGGGATCAGTATTCTCTCAGTAATTGCTGCCAAATTGAAGTCCAGCACTAGTGAATATTTCCAATGAAACAGCCTTAGATAACAGATGAAGTGTGGTTATCAGTGCTGCTGCTGAGGAAAAGACAAGCAGCAGTTGCAGAAGACAGCTGTACTGCTCAGGTAGCAATTACAATAAATTCTATTCCTTTCCCAGTCTCCAGCATCCCTGACATCCCACAGCACAGGGATCCTGGGTGTTCTGCTTTCTCTCTGTCAGCTACATTACAATAAAATGGAGATACTCTACTTCCCCAAAAGTTTCCTCCAAATCCCTCCATCATAGCAGGTTCCAGCAGCTCCAGCCCATAGGTGATGATTCTTCATGTGCAAATACAAAACCTCAACTGATTTAAAGAGTAAGAATTTTAGAAACAAGAACATAAATAATAAATGTCAGAACAATCTATCTGTGTTGTTATTTTCTAAATATCCCTTGTACTTCTTGATGTTCTAGTGTCTTTTGAATCCCAACAAAATTATTAATCTCCTCACAAACTGATATGAAATTAATATTAACTGCAAACCTGCATCTCTCACCTCCTCTCTTGCATTTTAAATGAATGACTAATTCAGCTCTCCTAAAAAAAACCACAGAAAAAAAACTCCTAAAACATAATAAAACCTCAAGTGACTGCCAAACTTAGCAGGGTAGCACAAGGTACAAGACATTCATATTTATATTCATCTGTGCAAATGGAAGGTGTAACACAGGGACACAGTGGCTGTTCTTTCTAGATAATTACATTTTGGAATTGCAATGAAGCAAACAGAGTTTCTCCTGCACAGAGCAGAATTTCTTACAGCTGAAGGCTCTGCATCTCACTGGTGTGAGCAGATCACACAGACAGGGCGCTGGGGAAGCTGCACAGTGAGGAGAAGCCTTTAGAGCATCCCCCAGGGCTGCCTCCTGTGCAAAATCACCCCAAAGTGATGATCCACAATGCTGGCCTGGGGACTCTCCACAGAGAACTGGTTTGCTTCCAAGACTCACTCTCCTGGTCCCCACACAAAAACACATCTCTGTCTCAAAAATCAACATCTCGGATGATGAGACAGCCTAGAAACCACACAGAGCCTTCACGGGCAGGGGGAGAGGGGGAATGGCCCCTGTTGCTCCTCTTCAGCACAGCAAGGAAAGGCTGTGCTGCCTTGGGAAGGCTGACCTGAAACACAGACTGGACAGGGCTGGAGAATAAAATAGATATTTACTGACAGGCCTTTAGGGTACACCTTGGGCAGGACAGGAGCCCTGCCAGGGCTACACCCAAGGTGGACCAAGAATGGTCACAAAATGGCTGACTGGTCACGAGATGTAACATTTTAATAAATTTTGGTCCATTTGCATATTGGGGTTTAGTTGCCCAGTTACACTCTCAGGTTGTTAGGTCTCATCTTTCTTGTTTCTCTCTTCAGTCACTCTTATTTGTACTCTTGGGCCTGAAAGTTGTCCTTGGTCCTCAGCAGGAAAAGGATTTGTTTTGTGTCCCTACTCTGTGAAGAGAGCTGACTGACACTAAATATGAGGCTCAGAACTGCACCCCTGGGCAGCACAGAATCTGCAAATATGAAAGCTAAAGTTGAAGCCATCATTTCCCCCATTTAGAGGCATCAGCTGTGACAAACAGGAGGGGGTTTGCCCTTGGTGCAGGTGTGGCTGTGCTGTGCAGGTCCCTGCCATGGGACACTGTGCTCGCTGGTGCTTTACAGCATTCACAGAGAAGGTGCCCAGGTCAGGAACAGAAATCCTCTGAGGCTTCCAAAGACAGAAAAAACAGCTCCTGACTCAGGAAGCCTCTGCTGATAGAGGCTCTGAGGTCTGGGGAGGGGCAGCCAGGATTTTACATTTTATGGTTTTCAACACATTTGCTTTGGGCTACATCTAAAAGTACAATTGAGATTAAAAAAAAAAAAAAAAAAAAAAAAAAGAGCATAGGAGTAAAAAAATTAATAACCCCAATCTGATCTATTTAGGCTTTCCAGCAATAACTGTCCTGGTTCCTGACCCTCTGCAGAAGTTTCTTTTTACTTTCTATGTACTAAAAGAGTATTTCACACCTCTGACTCCAAAATATTGTTGTCTTAATTCAAAAGCAACCACACGCAAATGATATGTTCACTTTATATAAACTTTCTACAAAAGAAGGCAGTAAATACAGGGATTAAAACAATTTATAGAAAAAGAATGGATTTTTTTTAACTGTTAAGATGATTTTATCTGTTGTGAAAATTCAAGGAAGAGTAGAAGAACATGAAACACAGTTAGTGGATATTCAGCTACCAGACTTTCTGGCACCCTGACCTCAGAGATTAAATGCTTTGTTGTGCTCCTAAATGCAAAAGAAAATCCCAAGTTTCTGCATTCTGAGTTTGGGCAAAAACATTTGTGCAAGCACCAGAGAGGGTAGGAGGTGTCAGCTGGTCTGTTGCTTAGAAGAGAGTTACAAATAAAAATTGGGCATGTACTTGTTGCTCATGAGAGAGAAATAACCAGCACAAGGAATTCTGCTGAAAAGCAGATAAAGTGATGAAAAAATTACTAAGAACAACTGAAAAGAGGAGTATTATGCACAGGTATGGGCACTGCCATATCCCATGGCAGTGTGAGCCAAATCAGGAAGTATGAAAGAAGGAACTGTGCACAAACAATACTTTGTACTAATAATTATTCCACAAGAAAGTAAAAAATTGCAATTTTTCTTTTCAATGAATATTTCTTCTCCCTGTAGGCTTTCAATGTCTACACCTGCAACCCAAGTTCAGAAAATAGTGTAATCATGAGAAGACTTTATTCAGGAAACTTATTTTATATTTCTAAATTTCCCATCTTTGACTTGAAAATGGCATTTTGGCCCAAAGAGGAAAATAAATTTAAAAAATTTTTGAGGGACAGACACAGAAGAGTTTGGAGATGATGTTAAATTACCAGAAAAGTAATCGCTCTTATTTTCTCCAAGGTTCTTCACCTAATTATAATGACGAAGAAAAATCAACGTATATCAAATATAAAGACTCAAACCCCACTACAGACCCTTTTTTTTTTTTTGCTGCAGAGAACTGAAAGCAATCATGAAAAAAGGAAAACTGGATTTACATTTAATGCTCTCCAAGCCTGAAAAATGCTGGGTCTTATGGATTTTTATTTGAAAATAGAAGAGAAATAAAATTCTTGAATGTGTTTTGAAGAATACACTAATTTTTGGTTCATTTCTGCACTGAAAAACATAACTGACTTTATTCATTATCAGAAGTCTTAATTTTGAGTTGTGTCTGGAGGGTATTTTGCAATATTTGCCTGTATGTGCAGTACAGTAATTACTTTTTTGAAGTGCACTGGAAAAGGAAATGAAGTCAGCAGGTTTATGATCTCAAAGCCTTTTGATTTAATTAAAAGTCATTAGCAGCAACCCTCACTATTCAGTGGCTGAACATGCCCAAACAGAGATCTTAAAGCAGAAGCCATAAAGATGCAGGTTTTACAGCTTGCTCAGGTTGAATATACAGCAAAATTCAAGGTTTCTCCTGTGTTCCAGTGGACTGAAAACATGATAATAGCGGGAATATGGCTATAAAAAATTAAACGCTGAGCCTAATGTGATTAAAGGTTAAAGTTAGCAGAAGCAAAGCACAGTAATTTATATCATATTCCCCCCACGAATGTGTTGTGTATTAGCTCTGTTCTTGATTTATGGCACTGGAAACTTTAGTGATGGCCACGTTTTAATGCACAGACTTGGTCACAGCTGAATTGCTCACTAATGTGCTGTATTCCCTGAGGAGCTGGCCAATTTCACACCCAGCCTGGTGACAGCATCTCTGCACAATGGGAGCCCCTTCATTGACATTCTGCTGTAATACCTATTAACAATTAGATTCCTTTTGCTTGCTATTGTGTCTTGCTATTGTCATTCCAACAACAGATGCTTTTCTTATAAACCACTGAATTTACTCAAATTTAAATGTCAGGCGGACCAAGTGAATGCACAGTCCATGAACCTGCACTGGGAAAATGAGCTCACATCTGTCTCATTATAATATATTGTATTTCCATTTCATTTACTTCTCATTCTTAGCAGAGTTTCAAGCAATTTTTCAATTTCCAAACCAAGCAGCATCTTAGAAAAGCAAGGTGATTTTTTTTTTCCTTTCTGTGGCAGAAGATATATTGTTTGTGGGTATATTTTTGTGGTGTCACACAACCACCACAGTGCTGCTCTCACATATACATTGTTTAACCAAACAAAACAACACAAGAAAAAACACTATGTAAAAGTTACCAAGGCAGAAATTCTATGAACAGGTTTCCTGATGAACACTTCTGCATAATTCCAGGTATCATGGATATAAATGAGTATAAATTTTATACACTGGATTAATTAATTAAATGAATGGGATTTCACAGGGGAAAGTAAGAACACAGGCTTTGACAATCTGCAATTAAATGGGTTGTAGTGCTGGAGTTTTACAGGTATTTAGTGATGCAGGTAATGTCTCAAGGAGTTTCTAAAGTACTTCAGTATTTAGGGAATTAGTTCCTTTGATGTTTTCTGATAGATCTCATTAGCTGCACCTTAAGGTACGCCAGCATGTAAAAAAAAAATCTTGTTATTGAATTCAGTATCTGCAGATTAAAATAATGACTTGTAGGTGGCTCAGTCTCTGTATAAATCATTTAATGTAAGCAATATTAAATTTTAAGAGCAAGATGAACAATTGGCTTGTCTGATACGATTAAAGATGTGAGGAAGAAAAAAACAAACCCCAACAGTAAATTCTGAAAGTCTAAAGTTAAGCTAACAGGTGTGAAGGGCAATTCAATTTGTCCTAAAATACAAAGCAATCAAAGTTGCTGTGGTTTTATTATTATTTCAAAATGATGGCCAGTCTCTTGCATACCTGCAAATGTAGAATTTGCAGACTGATTCATCCAAGGTTAGATTGTTTCTTCCCAGCCTTTCAATATTTTCTTACTGTTAGAAATTTCAAATGAACATTATATTGTCGAACTCCCTGGCAGAAGTCCATATGAGTTGGGACTATACTTAGAATACAAATGAGAAAATTAATTAGGTGATGAGAGTTTGGAATATTAGTTTTCAGCTGCCAGTTTTTATTAGGTCTCTTTTTATGGATGTTCACGAAGTGATTGACAGAAAATTTTGGAAATAGATAGGATGTTCTTAAAAATTTCATACTGGAGAACAAAATACTCTAACTCACTCTTTTAGGGGAGGAAAAAACCAAAATACCACATTATATTTATGCTGAATAAGTACATTGCATGAAAATGCAGGAGTTAACCCTCTCTTCTGCCAGATTCCATCAGAAATCTCAACTCTCACACATTGTAAAGAGTTTTTTAAGACGGTGAAAGAATAAATTTTTTGTTCTTTTCCTGCAAGTTGCTATACAGCACCACTGCCCAAATGCTGGCCTACAGATGTGATCTGTATCTCAGTGGCACTGCTGAGACCCAGTGGCTCTGTGAACCACTGCAAAGTTTGCATGAAATGTGGAGGTAATTACCTCAGGAATAAGGATTTTACAAAAAAAAGAAAAAGAGAAAGGTTTCACTACTTTGAAGAACACATTTAGTGTAAAATCATGTTTTTTCAAACCTAGATGGATATCTTAACCTCAACCCTAGACCTCAGCCCTAGTCAGTGTAAATATAGCATCATGAAAACTTTCTCAGCACTGTGCTTCCATTTAATATTTTTATTATATATCTTTAACTTTCTAATTTCTTGTCTTTCTCATTTATATTCTCCTGACATAAAACAAAATCATATTTTACATCTTTCTAGAGCTTTTGTAGCTCTAGCACATCACTGTTCAAATGCAAGCACACAGATCTGTTAAAATGTCACCGTTTCAGATATGTCTTTTGTGCAAATGTTGCTATTTAGATGAAAACAGATTATCACAACAGCAGAGGCTCTTGTTTTGTAAAATTCCATTTTAGTCCAGCCTCTTTTAGAAGCCTACAGCTGTCAGACCTTGTATCTTTCTTTCTGATCCCTCAAGCTGAGGAACGTTGTTTGTTCCTGTGGCAAAACACGTGTCTGTCCTTTAGCTGATTAGTGCTTCAACAAGAACATAACAAGATATTCACTGTTTCCAAACGTTTGCACATCAAAGACAACTTTAAGTAGCTTTGTGAAATGAATTTGATTTGTTAAACTCTCAAAACTGCAGAAGGATGGAGCTGGAGGAGTCTGTTGATTCCTTGCATCTTGCATAATTACAACACACAAGCGGTCCAGAGATGCATCTTTGTCTACAAAATACTTGTGGTTTATGTGTGCCAAAACTTTGCCATTCTAACTTTTCCAAATAATTGCTATCAGAAATATAAAAATATTTTACTTAAAATTTACAAAAATGCTCAACTTTCCAATAATTATAGAGGGCATTACATCAACCTGCACAGCAGTGGCTTTTTGCCATACAGATCTCTTCACAGACCACAACTACGTGAAATACCGTGCATTTTCAAAAGTACTTAAAACAGTTCTCCTACTCTGCTCAGACTACTTCAAGAGCTAGATTTACCTATAATAAAGAGAATTATTGCTGCTCAGTTGAAAAAAGGACCTAGGTTTCTTCTGCCAGGTAGAGTTGAGAATAATTATTCTGAAATGAGAATACAGCTGTGATAAAACAGGAGATCAGAATCTGAGTGAAAGTTAGAGCAAAAGATTATTTTTCAAATGAACTCCAAATGTCATTTCCATTTTTTTTAAATTGAATTCTATAAGCTTCTATAAATTCCATGACACAGAACACCAAGTTAAGCAATTACTCTTGAAAATATTATCCATTCCTCTGCAATATTAACAAAAAAAAAATCATAAAACACATATCTACATAGTCTAAATATTCATTATAATGGAATGTTGAAATTTATCTAGTGGGTAAAATAACAATATTGGGGCAATATTAACATTATAACAGCAGGGAAGGGAAGAGGCAGGGAGCTCTGCAGGCACCAGCAGCCTCCCCTCCACAGCCAGCAAAGTTCACTGTGCCCCTGTGAAATGTAGGGCAGTAGGCAAGGTAAAAGAAGAGAGACATAATGAAACCTTTCCTATCTCCATTCCCTACTCAGACTGCATATGTAGATATTGATGAAGATAAAAATCAGTTTAACATACCTTTTACATTATTTATCTTATCCTTACAGTGCTGAAGCAAATCTATAGCAACAGCAGCAGGCTCCTGCCGTCATTTGGTCTAAGCCAGCTGGATAGAAACACTGCTTTGAGAAGACCTATGCAAACAGTCAAGAAAAACTTAGAAGAGCAGGGAGCAAAATCAAAGCAACAGGCCTAACTCAGATGAAAAAATAGGTATAAATGTCAAAACACAACAGCATCTTCGGTAAGAGCCATTCAACCCTCATCTAAAAGTCCAGCAGGTCCTCACAGATCCTCCTCACTATGAAAAGTAGGAGAATTTTATATTCAAAATAACCAGGAGTAAGAAAATTTAGATCAACATTTGTGCCTAAATATAAGAGAAAGTGTTCTACAAATTAAAACTGCCAGTAGTCAGACATATCTGACTTTTTGAATTCTATAAGCTTCTAAAATCAAAGTTTCTCCTCACAAGGATCCTTTTTAGAATCTAAAATTCTAAAATCAAAGTTTCTCCTCACAAGGATCCCCAAACTCCTACCAGTGCTGTGGTATCCAAGCAGCCATATGGCCATTGGACCTGATTACAGACACAAATTGGCAAAATGTTCACTCTGGGCTCTCTGTAGGGAGCAGAGGGCTTACATTAAAAGGTCAACAGTGTTAATTCTCTGTAAATGCCCTTTGCTCAAACACGAAATTTTAACTAATCCGTGTTTCACCACCACCTCTCTCTTCTCCTAAAATTCTCAACCCAATTTTAAGGTGAAATAAAGACCTTGTCATGGAGCAGTGTGGTTGGTATGAACCTCTGAAGTTTGCTGGTGGGCTGAGAAGCCAACACAGTCACTGCAGCCACAAGAGAAACAGAAAACACAAACCAAACCCAGTTCATGGATCTGGTCCATGCAAGCCCTAAGACACCCCCCAGCCAGCTCCTCCTCTAAGGACACTTCCAAAGCCTCAGTCAGTGATCCAAGCCTTTTCATAACCAATGTCATCTGCATGGGATTTACCCACTTTTGCTGAAAGGACCATTTGAAACTTTTAAAGGATGCCCATGTTCCTTTACATTTTTCCTCTCTTCACCATCTGTATTCTGCTGCATCACCCCACAGGCCAGGTGCTGCTGGCTTTCTCTGAGGCAGTAATTCAACTCCAAACCAACTGCAGGGGAGTGGACGGGCGAGAGCAAGGCACAACCTCCACAAATCTCTGATTTACACTGAACTGACACATGCTCAACCAGTTCAGCATTAAATCTCCTATGCACTCCAATGGTCCCTGCTCCTTCAGGACTTCACTGTCTGATTAGAGAAATTATAAATGCAAACTTGGCTTTCTGATTAATGAGTCATGAACATCACAAGAAGGCAAGGAGTGACCTTTGCCGTTCATTTTTTTGCAGCCTTCCTGTAATCAGCATCACAAATACTTTGGCAGAGTTTGTTTATTGACTCTGCACTGGAGCAAAATCAATTTTCTGTGCTGTTTTCATCCAATTTTAGTTTTTCAACAGGAAATAAAATAGTGTTATAGGTGTCTAGGCTTAATAGCTGTGTGCTCTGATCCAAACTGGGTAAGGTCATATATAACCCGGGTTAGTTCACCTGATCAGGTGAGAGCAAGGACTGCAGAAAAAAAAATATTTAAGGAATACTGTTAAGATACTGGGAGAAACCCAACAGAAGTCAGAAACCATGATCCAAACACACAATTAAAGAAGCTGTATATAAAAGTAATTTCATGTAGAAGTTTTGCAGGTATTGCTTTAAAAACAAACAGAAAACTAAACCAAACCAAAACAACAACAACAACAACAAAAAAAGATAAGAAAAATAAAAATGATGATGCAAAATACATTAAAAGCACCACATCTCTGCTTGTCCTGCTTCCTAGACTGCTGTGATTAGCCAAGTGAGACCTCAAAGGAAGATCCTCCTCAGGGTGCTAATCACATACTGCTAAAATCATGATGCTTAGGTTCCATACCTCCCTTTGGAATAGCACCAAAGCACAGAATGACTCCAGGTCTCGACATCTAAGGCTGAGCTGGAGGTTTCATCATTGGGGGTTTTGTGCAGTCAGGCACAAGCCTTGTAATGCTGTTATTTAACCAACTGTCTACCAGCCACAGTGAGTAAACTGGGTAGGGTCAAAGGCAAAAAAGGATATTTTGAGACTAGATACAGGTAACTCATTCTGTCAGCTGAGATTAAATCTGGGTGCGGGAGAGGAAAAAAAGCAGCACTTAGCAGCAGTTTTTAAAAAACAAGACAAATAGATCCGAAGGAAAACTCAAGCAGTTTTATTTTAACTGGTCTTTTAAGAGCTTTTGCAGGCTCATTCTGGTGATCATGAGACTGTGAAGTATTTACAACAGCCAGGTAGCTCCATATCCAAACAACAGTCATGCAAATCAGTTGTGCAGACAGAAGAACACGAATTTAAATATTTAAGAGGCAGGAGTCAGCCATGTAGTAGACTTTTTCACAGTTCATTAGAAGATTTAGAAGCAAAAGTCTATTAGCATTCTTCTGCACACAAAAGGCTGATTTAGGAGAGACTAGATGAATTAATAATCAAAGATGGTGATGCATATTAACTACAGAAAAATCTGCTCTAGAAGGTACAGACACGGTTGCTGAAGTGTGGTTAAAATAAACCCAAGTACTAGCTGTCCCTAGGAAAGGGAACAAACACCCTTGAAAAATGTTATTTTTATGTTGATACAGAGCATGTGGTCTTTACTGATTTATTATGTATTAAGACAAGATAATATCTGGGGGCCTGTTTCCATCACTAGCAAATATATGAATGAACTGGCTTTTTGCCTCAGCTGGTATTTCCTGAATGAATAAGAACATTAGCTCCAAGCAAGACACATTGCAGCAGCACACTGCACCAGGCTCTCTGTGTGCTCTCCTGTGCCAGCACAGAAAATCAGCTTCCTTGGTTTGCCACTCTGCTGCTTTTCTTAGGGATCTGTTGTGCCTGTAAAACCCTGTAAATGGCAAAGAATATTGTGTCCTGAATAGGAACAGTTGTGACTGCCATGATGAGAGGAAGGTATGACAGGAGGAGGAAGCATTTTTCAGCTCCCACAGAGCCCCTTCCCAGCCCTGCTCCTGGCTGTCCAGATCTCCTGTGGTGGAATAGGTCATCCAGTCACTGCCAAGCAGGAAATCTCCTAATGGCAGGGGCA
Source organism: Pycnonotus jocosus (assembly GCA_013400435.1). NCBI lineage: Eukaryota > Metazoa > Chordata > Aves > Passeriformes > Pycnonotidae > Pycnonotus > Pycnonotus jocosus. Next base: position 8,871 of record VWYP01029209.1, on the reverse strand, counting down.
GTTCCCACAAGAGGAGGGTCATCATCCAATGCATCAGCAGGGCTGGCATCCTCCACCAGAGCTGCAGAGTTAATTGCTCTCTCCAGCTCAGTGTTTGATGCAAACTCTCTGGAGCTCAGCGAAGCTCGGTGGTGCAGGGATGAGGAGGCTGAATTCTCTCACTTAATGCTGCCCACACTGCACAGACTCTTGGAGTGAAATGCAATTTCCATCACCTCTGAGCTTAAGACGAGTTCTCTCTCAACTGCACCATTGCTTAAAACATGGGTGCCATGTGTGCTTCCAGCAGCCATCCTAAGGAGAGGTGCTGCTTCTCCCAGCTGGGATTCAGGAACAGGTCAGCATGACCCTGGTGCTAACAGCATTTCAGAAAAACAACCTCAACAGTAGCATCATGAGTTTCACAAACACAGTTTTGCTACTATGCATGCTCCTCTAGCATTCAGAGCTCAGAAGGGGAACATTTGCACAGAAAGGCTTTGCCCATTCCACAGGACTCATCTTCCCAGGAAGGACAAGGGCCACAAGGGCAATGCAGGCAGAGCACCATGGAAATGAGAGTCAGTGCTTGAGTGATACAGCAAAACTGCAAACCTCCAACCGGGCCAATGGGGGAAGAGAAGGAAGGAGATCAGAAAAGAAAAGGTGTGCCACAAAGTCATAATTATTGAGTCTCCTGAGGAAAAAAATGGTCAAATTATGTCAATTATCAGGAACACAGTTTAACAGCGTTAAAAAAAATTAAATACTGAAGAGCAAGCAAACTGTTTGCGAGTCTAATATCAACTTCACAAGTACCAAATGAGAGAGGTTTTCAGTTACTTTGTGCACTGAATGCAAACTAAAGTTTAGAGATTAAATGTCAACAAATGAAGGCAAGGCATTAATGTATTGTGCCATATCACCTCACTTCCAAATCACTAACAAGCTATTATCTATCTTATCTCTGCTTCACTTATTGACAATCTCCATTTGTTTCATCAAGAAAAGGGACGATGCATTCTGGACTCAGCATACATCATCCCACACAGAAATAAATACTCTGCAATAAATGGCAGCCAAGTGAGAAGCAGAGTGTGCTCTGCTTTGGCACAAAAACAGCAGAAAAGTATGAAGTGCATTCTTTTCTACTCTTTGCATATACACCGCTCTCATTCACACTGAACCTACTCTCTTTGGAGATAGGAGGAACTGTTCCTTTTTCATTCCTCAGAAAAGAGAACCAAGTCTGAAATCACTCTTTCACAGCCAGCACACCCAGTGGCTCACATCAGCTCTGTGGGAAGAACCTTCCTTCTCTGCACTTTTGGGTGAAATCAGGCAGCTTCTAGGACAGACAGCTCTCCTGGACACTGTGGCCAGCTACAAGGTCCTATTTAATGGGAAATGCCTTTTGGGGAGAACAGGCTTTCAAGCAGACAGAACAGCAGTGTCATACAGATCTAAGGGCTGTATTTGAAGAGCTTCTCAAGAGCCAAATTGCATTGAGGAACCCAACACTTATGTGAGGTTCCTTACAGGGGAACAACAGGCATTGTTCTTCACAACCATTGCATTTTAAGAAGTGAAGGAGACATATTTTTATGTATCCATTACATATCTTATCTTCTTTTAGAAAAGCCTTGTGGTGACTGAGATATCTGCCCTCAGCAGACAGAAGGTCACGAAGTAAGCAATCAACCTCAAAAAACCTTACACAGCTCTCCAAGTTTAGCTCCCTTTTCATCTGTGAGATGCAGCACAACAAGCACATAAAACTCAGGAGCAGAAAGGTTTTCTCAGCAAGAGCTTGCAAGGTACCTGCACACAGATAATTTGCAGGCGAAACAAAACAGGGAAGGGATTGCTTTCTCTTGGCCACTGTCACTACAGTGGGTGTGATTTCCTGAATAGGAGAAATTAGGTATTAAGAGTCAAAAGAATAAGCTGGATGGTGTGGTCATGGTGATTCTTATAAGGTAACAATTATGTTTTGAAGCCAAATGTCCCTGAAGTGCAAAGATGTTTTTGTTGCTTTACAATACTAGCACACAGAGCTGCCACAATCCACTTTCTGCTTAGATTCAAAATTACTGCTCCAAAATTAAAGCTCCAAGATCCCTTTTCTAAAAAAAATGAAAGCCAAGGTTTCTTAATGCATTTGTGTAACAGGATGCTTCTCTGGCAAACATCAAGGCCAAAGCCAAAACAAAAATATCACAAAGTACAGAAGATCCCAGGTACAGGTCACCACTGGAGATGGATAATAGACTTGATGGACCATTAGTCTGTTCCACTGTGCCTGTACAGAACCAGCAGGGAAGGAGGAGGCAGGGAAAGAAAGAAACTGCAGATTAGAAAGGAGTAAAATTATGTAGGAAAGTCAGCTAAAAAGAGAAGCTCCTTACTGAGTTTCCCACTAATATTTTATCGCAGCACTATGGCCCAAAAGAAGCACTTATCATTATGCCTTCCCAGGTTAAATACTTTGCAAATATATTGCAGGCTGGGCTGAGGAGATGTAAAATCAATGCTATAAACATGTGTCACTGCTAATATTGGCTCATATTTCTACTGTTTACAGCATTTAACCTGTACCTCAGAGAAGTCAATAATTATTACATCAATAATGAACACTAATGTCATTGTGGTAACAGCAGCTGGGAAAATTTTGTAGCTTTGTCATGACAAAGTCTAAAAAACCATAACACTTGAAAACAGAACTGGACAGTTTGGCTGAAATTCTGCCCTGCCTACCTGCACACTTAACAAGTGTAAATTTTGTGCTGCATTTATCGCTGTAACTACAACTGCAGGGTTGCTGACTTTAAAAAGAAATGCCAGAGAACAGGATGCCAGAAAGTTGACTAACAGTAAAGTACTGATAAAAGCATTACTCATAGCAGAATAATAAGATACAATCAGAAAGGGAAGAAGTTCACTGGTAAATCTGAGTAAATATTCCCACCAATACAATACAGCATTAACTTTCCAATACATGACTGTGCTGTCTAATATAAATGCAGTATAATTAGTTAAAATAATAAAATGTAAATCCTGTGTGTTTATCAGAAAATGTGTAAAGCAAGCAGATAAAAGTGCCTCTACCCTGTAATATTTCAAGATTGTTCCAGACACCCGCAACAGTTTACATCCATGGAAAAGGGATAGACTGTGTTGATAAGCACAAAATCAGAATGATATGAGCCTGGGCTTAGTCCTTAATGCTAAACTCTGTGTAAATGTGAGAGCTGGGCTCTGGAGATAGCAGCCAAATGTCATATTTGAACAAGTGATATTGGGAAAAGCTAACTGGAGGTCCCAGAAATAGAACTACAGGGAGGAAGCAAAAGCACGGGGGCAGTTAGTTCCCAGGCAGGATCCATCCTTCACTCAGAGCAGGATGGTGGGCCACGGATTGAAGATATCTCTATGTTATTCAGTTGCAGAGAGAAAACCACTTCTAATGGAATCATAAAAGTTTGAGACACTACCGGGATATTTAGGTCACCCAGGCCATTCTCCATCACTCCTGAACTGAACCACACCAAGTGGCAAATGCCTTTGTTTAGCTTTAAATGGCAGAAGGAGGCTGGGAACTTGCAAAAAAGAGCATAAGCATTCATTTCACTGGCTTACATTGAGTTGTTAAGGATGGCCAATATCATGGTATTCTTCAAGGCACATGGGAGCTCAAACCACTGCACTCAAACTCTTTGTTCCACGTTTATATATTTTCCCTACATCATTCCACACCTTATTTTATGACATGCATTTCAATTTCCATTTTAATACTCAGCATAAGACATTATTAGTGGCAGATTGACCCTTTTCTAAGTAGTCCCACTGGTGTCTTTGTCTATTTATTGGAATGTATAGGCACATATGTACCCCCCATTTTAAAAAGCAGAACTGCATCATACAAATAAAATAATCAATGGCACACCTAGTTAAGTTCCTATTGGGCAGCTCTGACATGTTTTCATCATTGTTGCCATTATCTTTCCGTACAAACATACATATTTCTCAGTTTTCTCAACATTACCAAGTTTCACTCCATCAATGCCTCTTTTTGATGCAATTTATTCATACAGCGATTTTCAACCACTTTAGTCTCATCCTTCTTCCTTTATTAAGGAATTTTTAATTATTAATGACTGCTCCCTTATGAGCAATGTTTGATTTTCAGGACTAGTGACAAATGTACTAGAAAGTCATACATATGCACACCAACCATTCCTCTGTCCTGTGCAGTTAAAGCAGAGAGATTGGAATTTATTGTTTTAATGTTTCTGTTCTAGCCTCTCCTTTTCAAATCAAACATGATGATCACTCTTCCCTAAAACATTTGAGTGCTGTTGAGGAGTGAAGCAGGATCTATTCCTTGCTAGAGGTCAGCTTAGAAACAAGAGTGTTTAGAAAATGGCAGACATGGAGAAACGCTGCTGCAGTCAGAGCACAGAAACGGCACAACACAGACTCAGAACTGAGATGAGTGAACTAAATTTAGAAAGACAGAGAGAAAAGTAAAAATAGAAGTTCACAAGATCAGAGCTAGCTGTATTTTTAGGTTCAGGGAAGGCAACACTAAAAAAAATAGGAAAGCAATATCTTGGTTCAGGAAGCCATGCATGCTAAAACCTAAAATCCAGCACCTCCAAGGGCAATCTGAGCCCTGGCCACTGCCAGCAGGGCAGAGCCCTGAGCCCCTGGCAACAGCACAGACAAGCAGGTCCAGGTTTGTGTTTCTCCCCCAACCCTGTGCACACAGCACGAGCCCTGCAGAGCCTGCAGGAGAGCCCAGCAGCACTGCAGAGGTGCTCAGCAGGTCTGGCAGCTCTTGAAGAGACAACTTAAAAAGAAGCAAAAATATCTGAAGAGCCAAAGGAAAACATCCAGCAATAGTCGGCACAGCTGCTGTAGAATAAATGAGGTCTCAATTATTATTTTTAGCAGAAGTCACACACTCCAAGTCCTGGTCCAAAATAAAAGATTTTCCATTATCTCCTACAGCAGTGGGAAGTTATTTCCTACATAGCAACCCATTCCTGAGAGCTGCAGTACATCCACAACTGAATATAGACTCTCATTTATTTCACACTTCCCAGCCATGATCATGGATAGAGCTTGAATATCAGAGGTGCAGCATTCCTGGGCAATAGATGCAGGAACTTCCACAGAACTTCAATCCTGGGACAGCACTGATTGTATCTAATAGCAATGAGCTGGGAAGTGATGAAAAACATGACAAGACAGTTCCCTTGGGACCACCAGCAACCTCTGATACACAGAGAAAGGTACAGAAAAGGTACTGCTTCACAGAGCCTGCTTAATTTAGGGACAACTATCTGAAAAATAAGCTCCTGCTAAAGTAAAATACTTTATTCAAAGAAGTGAAGCATTTCATAATGAAAAGCACACCAATGGATTTTAACTCATAAGCCTTCTGCCCTTTATTTCATAATTTCCTAAATACAATCCCTATATAGGATAATCCATTCAGGGTCACTCCCTAAGAAAACTGCTATAACAGCTTCTTATATTTCATTGCTTTACTGAGCACCTTAATACCTGTTTCAGCCCAGGGCACAGGACAATTTTGCTATCCTGAACAGCTGAGCAGAAAGCACATGATGTGATTTAGGAAATCCCCAGAATATCAAGACTGGGTGGGAAGTGATGCTCATCACTGTCTGTTTCCCACTCCACCTGTTTCTTTGACTCCTTTAAGCATTTGTAACAGAAATGGAACTGCAGTCGTCATGAGTTGATTTACAGGACAAAACCTTTAAAGTATTAGTAGTTCTAAATACTATTTAAACCTACTAAATTAATAGTTCTAAATTCCACCTCACTAGGTACCCTTAAATATACACTTATAAATCTGCAACCATTTCTTCAGTAACAAGTACAAATGTCACAAGTTTCTTTTCCCATTTGCTTTAACTATCCATAAATATCATGGAGACAACAACCTTGAAACCACAACCCACAGAAGAGTAAGAGCCCAGGTGAAAACCAGCAGAGAAATGGAGTATGGCAGGAAATTTGTGCCTGTTAGAAGACCACCAGGCCTTCAGGCTGTGCAGTCAGCTGACAATGACACCATGGTGACAACTGCAAACCAGAAAGCAAGAACGTGCTGCAGCTGGGTTTTGCTGAACAAGGCTCCAATCAGGCCATAACCACCGTGTTGGGTGTTAAAACCCAAATAATTAAAAATTACTGTATTCTAGAGCAAAACAAGGATGACCCCAAAGTTAATAGATCAGCCCTGTTGTTTTAGCATGCACAGATTTAGAGGAATGGGTGGAGTTGCAATAATCAGGATGACCCTTGACAGCAATGAATTTGATTGAGAAAATGTCACTCCTCTCTTTCACGTTCCCAGTGCTGTTCCTAAGTTTGCATTGCTGCAGACAACTGTAATAACAGCAAGGCTTTACTTAGGACAATATCAGGAAAAGGATTTAGCTCAAAATCACTGCAAATTTTCTGAACTGCTTTTTAAGAAGGTATGTTTCATCTCAGGTTTTCAAAAGATATCACTGCAAATCTCAACTCCTTTATTTAGTAATTCCATCAGAAAATAAATAGGATAAATTTATTGGTTTTCCCACTTTCAAGCAGTTTAGAGAATTCCAACCCTATAATTTAAGGTTGAAGTCTACTTGAGAAAAAAACTATCCCAGAAAAGATGGAACGATTTGCCAAAGTGGCAGCAAGCTTTAGGATGTGCAAATGAGCTCCTGAGGTGGTTCCATTCTCACATTACTTCCCAACTTCCTCACCACAGATTCACGAGGCAAATATGATCTAAATCACAGTTTTAAATCATCACAAGTTTCAGTATTAGATTTGTCTGACTACAGCTATGCAGCCCTGAATGTGCAGAGGAAGACTCCATGGCTGGGATTAATTTTGCCTTCCCCCTTGTGTATCCTACAGTTCTCTTTTAGTAATTTAAAAGAATAGTACTCATCTCCTGCTTTAATTCTTTCTTTTTCAACTCCACACCACTAAAAAGCCTTTTAATTTTATTTCTAACTTCAGTAGACTAATTTGTCCTTTTAGGTTAATGAAGGAAGACCAGCAATGTCCCCCTGCCCCAGTAATACTGGAGAAGAAAAACAAATTCTCCCCTGACCTTTCCCACTACGTGAGCCAAATCAAGTGTTCAGCCTCACCACATCTCACCAACTTCTCTAAGAACATCTCAGCCTGCCTGAGCACCTGATTTTAAAGATAAAAGATGTACCCAAATTATTGAAGTTCTGTTTTCTTTGCAGCATTTCCCCAGAGAGCAAAAAAAATTTTTTTAAAGTAAATCTTTAAAATCCAGCAGACTACATTCCTTTGGGAAATAATTGTATCAACAGCAAGCAATAAAAGAGCAGCCTTTACTACTTCAGTAAAAAAATACTTTTTTATTTTCTTTTTGTTGTTTCTGAGATGCTTATTTTCTTCTTAAGAAATATTTTCATTAATCTTATCCAGCAGTCCATTGTTTTTATCCTGCAGTTGGATAAACTTCTCTTGTGCTGGATAGTCTTGGTGAAATTATATATGACAGTACTGATACAGCTATTCACTTGCATGTTCAAGCCTGCATCAGTAATGAATATTTCTCAAGCTGCTTTGAAGCTTTGGTTATGAAAATAGAATGAAAATGTGATTACTGTCACAGTAATACAGCCAGATTTCTTAATGAGACAATATTCTTTATTTTGCCTCAGACAAAATTTTAGAAATAATACAAAAACATGATTAACACAAATTAGGCCTTGCTGTATTACATTATGAATTAAGTTTATGCAGATGTGTCCTTTCCCATCATCATTCACAAGAACTTTCTTCAGATATCATCGTCTTGTTAGTCTGGGTACAAATTTTGAAGGCAACACAACTGAAAAACAGACCAGTATGAATAATGCTGATGCTGGTTTGATGGCATGGATTTTTTCCTCTCTCCATCCCTACAACAAATGAAGACTTGAAGCCTCTTATGTCTCACAAGAGTTTTTTTCACTGTTCAATGACAACTTGGCACTTTCATTTCACAATTATCCAGATGAAGTTGGTGAGTCCCACCAACAGGACTGACTTGTCAACCACCTCAGCTGAGTTTCAGGGAAAGATTGGCAGACCCAGCTCTCCTGCTCAAGGAACAAAGAGTTCTGATTAACTTCATTTGAGTTCTGATTAACTTTTGTGCAGTTTTTCAGGCTGACACAGTGCCTGTCTCTCCACTTTTAAAATCCTGCAACATCCCTTTCCGTTGTTCCCAATACATAAGGCAGAGAAGTAATAAATTCCTTTGTCATGGCTTTGTGCTGTTTGCTTGGCAGGGAGGGTGGCAAGGTGGAAGATCAGGTGGGCAATCACAAGGACATGAGCAGAGCTCAAGGTACAGCTCAAGCTTTTAGCTCAAGTACGAGGCAAGCTCAAGGCTCAGAGCTCACGTTACTCAGCCTGGTCTTGGGACTGATTGTGATGTGTTTGAAACACTGCCTAAAATGATTCCTTTTCCGAATGTGAAGATGTTGGGTTTGGTTTGTTTCCAGCACTCCCACATTCTTTCTTTTCCTTTCATCAATTTGCTAAACTTGAGTTCTGTTCTCTTTNTTCCTTTTCCAAATGTGAAGATGTTGGCTTTGGTTTGTTTCCAGCACTCCCACATTCTTTTTCTTTCATCAATTTGCTAAACTTGGGTTCTGTTCTCTTCCTTGATTTGCCATTATGTGCATTTCCTGTAACTTGTGGCTTTTCTTTAGTTCCATGAACCATTGTGCCCCATTTCAACTAGCACTCAGAGAGACCTCAACTGCATTATATCCCTGAGTTGCAATAAGAAGTTGACCGGAATTGTTGTTATTTACATTCCTCCTTAGA
>VWYP01029208.1:5928-23000 GCA_013400435.1 Pycnonotus jocosus | reverse complement strand
GAGGATATTTTAAGTGCCTTAGCAAATAAGAGTCTGAACTAGTTAATAAGATAAGGATCTACAACCTAGTTTAAAGTTCAGTGGCATTATCTTTTTGCAAAGATAGTTAAACTCTAGACATAATGAAAACAATGTAGCCTTTTTAACCATTCCTAGATGGAACAGATCTGTTTATTATAACAGATAATAAAGCTATATGTGTAGAATTTCTGCAAGAAATTACGAATATTATTGCACATCAATCTTAGCTTAGGATAGGTCCAGCAAGAATTTAGAAAATCCGTGTTTAAACCTGATTGGATTAAAAAAAAACAACAAAAAACGCACTGCTTTGGGGATGCTAGCACACTTATGGGACACAGATTATGGATGATGTCGCTGCCGCTGCTTTTTTCCCAGCCCAATTCTCATCTCTGCCCCTGGGAGAGAAAACCTCAGGTAAGAGAAGTGCAGCCAAGTGCCCTCCTCCCCTGAGTTTGGCAAATTCTTTTGTCTCTCCTAAGTACCCCGCTGTTATCTCCTAATAACACATATGGGGGGAAATTCCCTGATAGGAAGGAACTAAAGGAAGAATCCTAAACCTCAACATTTGTGTTTATGTAAAGCCAGAAACAGCAGTACAGATTAGACAATAATCCTGAGGTTTCTTAGCATTTGCCTTGTAAAGGCTTTCTGCTCAAGAGAAGGGTTTGTGCTAGCAGACATTTGCTCTAAGGCAGCCAGATTTAAAAAAAAAAAAAACAACAAAAAACAAAAAACAAAACCAAAACCAAAAAACAAAACAAACAAAAAAAAAACAAAACAAACAAAAAAAAAACAAAACAAACAAAAAAAAAACAAAACAAACAAAAAAAAAACAAAACAAACAAAAAAAAAACAAAACAAACAAAAAAAAAACAAAACAAACAAAAAAAAAACAAAACAAAAAACCAACAAAAAAACCCCAACCCAAACCCCCAACAAATACACAAAGCCTAAAAAATACATCCAAAACCCCAAAGGAATAGTTAATAATTAAACAAAAAAGTTGAATGTTTAAAGACTGAAATGTTTTTCTTGTGATCATTGATGTCATGTATTGTGGCATCAAGACTCATGCACAGTCCCTGGGCTGGTCCTTGTTTCCTACCCTGCCCCAAATTCTGTTGTTTTTGCTGCTCTAGTGAGGGTGGGGAGTGACAGTCAGAACATCAGCTTCTTAGAGCTATTTCTGCATATTTCATACACTGTTGTTGAGGGCAGGGGGTGCTTCTCACAAGCAAAAGCCATGCTAAGCTGAAGCGAGCAAAATAAACACAATTTTCCTACACAGTCACAAAAGGATTAATAAAGATGAAGAAAGTGGGAAATAGACACTGTCAGAGATTTATAAAGTAGAGAAAAAAAAAACAAACCAAAAAACAAACCCAGACAAGTGGAAACAAAGGAGATTCTACTTGGAAAAGAGCTGCTGATTGCCCCTTGCACATGAAGTGAGCTCTGAGCAGCTCAGGTGAACCTTGTGTCGTTTGTCTGTGAGATTCACCTGAATGGCCTTGCCCACGAAAACCTGTGCTGCTCTGAAAGGAAAAAACCTTTTGGGTGAAAGTGCCACATCTGCTGCTCCAGCAGTGCTGAAAATCATCTTGGCAGAGTGCCCCTGTGGGTGTTGACAGCCTGCTCCAAGGTTCCTTCACATGCTCCGTGCCTTTTTCCAAGCCACAAAGTGATGCACAGTCAATAAGGAAGCAGAAGAAGGTGATAAGAGGAAACTAACATGGTGGCATAATCCAGTAATAAAAGTTCCAGAATCAAATTCTTCTCTGCTCACTCCTTTCCAGGACATTTCCACATCCCAAATTACCATTGGAACAGCAGAGCAGGGTGGGATTCCTTCTCTGTGCCAAATATTTTTTCCAAACTCTACCCAAAAGTCACTTTCCTTTTGTGCCACGAGGCACATTTCCCCATATTAAATATATATATATACTAACTTTCTGCAGGCAAATGTAATNAAAAAAAAAAAAAAATCTAACTTTCTGCAGGCAAATGTAGTGTTCATTAACATCAGTTACAGACTCTCAGACTGAGCCAAATGATGGGAATACTGAGCAAAAACACACATGGTTGTGATCCATGTGTGCCTACACCATCTGTTTGCTTGTTTTCCCAGAAAATCACCAGTCTGATGCTTTGTCCCACTTCACTGCCCGATTTATATTAGCAACCTTTGGAAAACCCCAGCTGTAATTTATGCAAAGCTTAGGTGGGATTAATTAGCTCACTCAGAGTCCAATTAATTTAGCAATTAGGAAAAATTAGACAGTAGCTAGTGAGTTTGCTGTTTTGAAACGAAGGTCCAGAGCCTTCAGGTCTGTTCCCAGGCTAAATCCTGGGTTTAGAACTTCATGGTTTCAAAGTCTCCAAACGAGTACTTTACACTGCAATAGTTTTTGCATCATTCAGCCTCCAAATAACCTCCCTATTCAACCTGTGAGCACACTAATGATCAAAACAAATAAACAGGAACGTGAATCTTTGTCGTGGTTTGATGGTGGCCAAATGCCAGGCACTCACAAAAGCCTCTCACCCACACTCCCCTGCCTCAGCTGGGCAGAGGAAAGAGAAAAATTTAACGAAGGCTTCATGAGTTGAGATAAGGACTGGGAGAAAACACTCCAATGGCAAAACAGAGTCAGCCTAGAGGTACAAAGTGAATTTATTACAAACAAAATCAGAGGACCATAACGAGAAGTAAAATAAGCCCTTAAAAAACACCTTTTCTCCCCCCAACCTTTCCCTCCTTCTCACTGACAATGCAAGGAGACAAGGTCATGGGGGATTCAGTCAGCTCTCCATGAACCTCTCTGACATTGGCTCAATCTCAGGAGCAACACTCCTCCCAAAGCTGCTGCAACACGAATTCCCACCATGGGCACAGAGCCCTCCCAAAACTGCTGTGATGTGGCTCTATTCCCACGGGGTGCAGCCCTCCAAGGACAGGCTGCTCCAGCCTGGAAGCAGGGCCCTTTCTCTCCACTGTGTCTCCCACTGGATCACTGGTGCCTCCTCCAGGGATCACCTGCTCCAGTGTGGACACCTCCACCAGGGGCTGTGGGTGGATCTCTGCATCCCTGTGGATCCCCAGGGACTGGAGGTGGATCTCTGCATCCCTGTGGATCCCCATGGGCTGTGCATGGATCTCTGCCTCCTCCATGGACCCCCAGGAGCTGTGGGTGGATCCCTGCATCCCCTGTGGATCCCCATGACCTGTGCATGGATCTCTGCGTCCCTGTGGATCCCCAGGGGCTGTGGGTGGATCTCTCCATTCCCCATGAATCCCCACAGGCTGTGGGTGGATCTCTGCATCCCCATGGATCCCCACAGGTTCCAGATCACAGCTGCTCCACCATGATCTCACCATGGCCCGTAGAAGAATTTCGTCTGCAGCACCTGGAGCACCTCCTGCCCTCCTTCTGCACTGACCTTGGTGTCTCCATGCTGTTCCCTTCACATGTTCTCATCTCCTCCTCTTCTCTGACTAGAAAAAACCCAAAATTGTTTCCCCTGTTGTTTTGGTTTTCTTCTTAAATATGTTACCATCTCTATGACAGTGCCATCATCTCTAACTGGCCCAGTTTTGGCCAGCAGTGTGTCCATCTTCAGAGCCACCAGGGACTGGCTCTGCTGGACATTCTGGAAGCTTCCAGCAGCTCCTCACAGGAGCCACCTCTGTGCCCCTCCCCACTACCAAAACCCACCCAGGCCATACAAAACCAACACAATATTTTCCGTGACAGTTTTCAGCAGCAACTTTTCTTTCTCAGCCTGAATTTGTCCCACTGCTAACAGTGGTCTCAGGAAATGCCTTGTGATGCTGAGAGTTGTGAACCCATTGGGGAATCACCAAATAATGTTATTAAGGAGAAGCCCTGTTTTTGCAGAAATCCTACACCCAATCATGTGCCTACACTTGCTGCATACACCTCAGAGCTTTAGAGCCCTTAGATTACCACACCAGCCCTTGCTGCAGTGGGGCAGGGTGATAATGGGACACTCACTGAGGCTCCAGACACAGCCCTGAACTTCCACTCTGCCCAAGGACAGTCCCCAGCAGCACTGGTTCTGTTCTCTATTCAGTGATTCTGTCAGCAGCCTCAAAGCCCTGCCTTGCACAGTGCAGTAAATCACAGTTTCACAGTGCTCCTGGTGTTTTCTGAGGAACAGCCTGACACACACAGCACAATTCCTTGGAGCACAGGAGGTGAACTGCTGCTGCACAGAAGCTCACACTGAGCACATCTGGAGTTATCAAGGCTCTGATTCCAGCTTGCCTTGAGTCAATGGGGAGAGACAGTTCTGCAGCAGATGAGGTTTTGGCCTAAAGGAATATAAATATCTGGATATCATGATGCTTGATTAGCTCACTAGATAACTTCAAGGGAGACAGCTGAACAAAGTCTTAAAGAAATCACAAACAGTCTGAATGCAATGCTCCCTTTAGTGTATCAGCGTTTCTTCAGGGGCATTTAAGGTTTATGTGGCCCATTTTGGGGACTGTTTTAACCTGGCTCTGATGCACAGTTTCCTTCACCTCTCTCTCCATACTTACTATATTTGCATTTTTTGTGGCAGAATTTAGCAGGTGGACTGGATCTGATTTTCTCCCTGTTCATCTGGTTGCACCCTTTCAGGACATTAAAAATCCCTTAGTGTATTTTCAAATATTAGACTGACTGCTCAAAACAAAGCCAAGCAAAGCATTTGCTGTGAAATTCTTAATGCTCTCTGCTGTCTGCAGACATTGGGGACTTTCTGATCTTCTTCAAGTTTTCTGGAAAGAATGCCACATGGTGGCAAAGTAGCTCTTTTACTCCAGACATATTTTACATTCACAGGTTTCTTTCCTTACCTTTTTTTTCAGAGCTAGGTGCCCACTAGCTCACTAGAGGCCAGCCTTGTGAATGTACACTGGGGACACACAGTCTAAAAGTTTTCTGCAAACCTCCCACACTCTTCATGACCTTTGACAGCCCCTGCTGGTCTCATCTGCTGGGAACCATGTGTCTCACTATGCACCTTGGAAAATGTCAGCTGAGTGATTTAGTCTGGAGGTGGAGGAGACAGGTGATGTGCCACATGTTTCCTTTCCTTCTGGAGAACTGGAAAGCAAAAGAACTGCTCCCCCAGGTGTGAGTGCTTCAGAGCAGTGAGGAGGCAGCACTAGCAAAGGACACCAAGTCTTTAAGGATTCACTGCCACTTTTCTGCTCTGAGTTATTCCCCGAGAGGGCAAGGAAAGCTGTCAAGGGTCCTCTGATTTACGGCTTTTCACTGTGTGTCCCTCCTGCTGCAGCTGCAGTCCGAAAGACAATAGCCAGAGAGAGACACACAGAGGAAGGTTCCTGGGAAAGCACATCACCCTCCTTCCTCTCCCTCCTTTCCACTGGGAGGTTTGTATTTTGCTCCCGTGGCACATCAGGTGCAGGGGCTGCTGCCCAGCACAGGCAAAACCCAAAGAGCAAGGGCAGAGGGGAATTTAAATGTTCCATGCTCAGGCTTGCTAACAAAGCCACTCTGCCAATTCCATGCATTCAGGGGCTTTAAGGCAGAGGAAGCCCCCAAAAGGGCTGTGCTCTATTGTCTCCAGATCGTGCTGCCTCTTTAAAATCAGAAATGCACGGACAGCTTCAAGGTGCCTCCCACTGAGCAAAGGCTTTAGATGCAGGCACAGAGGCAGAGGAGCCATCCTCCCCTGAGCACTGGGCTAACATGAATGGGAGAGAAAGAGCACTCAGCCGAGTCCTGGGGCTGCTTCCAGTGATCCTTTCTCTCCTCCTGTAACAGCAGCACCTGCAGAGGAGAAACCTGGCAGCTCTCCACAGGGTGTCTGAGACCTCCAAGACGATGAGCACAACTGCAGGTACCCTTTGCTGATAGTGTTATCTCAGTTTGTGGATGGTTGTGTTTGTCTTTATTTATTTTATAGCTCTTTTTTTGGTATTTAGCAGTGAAATCTAACACAGATACTCCCTCTTGCTTTGGCCAATAGATTCTGCATCCAAGTGTTTATTTAGCACTTCTCTTAAATGAATGTTTACCTTTCCAGGCAGCTGTGGAGATGTCTCCTAAAGCAGCCCCTTGTCAGAACTGTTTCGTTTCAGGCTTTGGCTTTCTGTTATTCTGTTCTGCAATGCTCCGTTTGAAAAGCAACGTGGTGACCAAAGTTGTAAAAGAGAGCTTCTGATATTAAGTGTCGGTACATCAGGGTCTGAGGGTGGTTCCAGGGAAAGAGGGGAGCAACAGCTCCACTGTGCAGATTATGCTTTGTAGCCACGACTGCTATTGTTCAGTAGCGTTTGACACCCTGAGGACTCATCCTGAGGGCAGAAAAAGCAGTAATGCTCCCTGATCCTCTGCTGGGGTGAGGTGAGACTGTCCCGACAGCCAGGAGTCTGGTGTGAGTGTTCCTAGGGCAAGAAGGGGAAGATGCAAGAAAATGCCCTCTCAGCATTTTGATAGAGAAGAAAAATAAGGAGTAGATGAGATGGGGTTTTTCCCCTATATGTGGGAAAAATTAATTTTTTAATATTTGGTACCACTGGCAATACAAAGAGGGGAGTTTGCTCCCCCCCAGCATCAAAAATGCAAGGCACTCTGTCGTGCTTACAGGTGATTTCCCCTTTCACCTTCCACTCTCTGTGGAAACACTTTCCCTGTGAATGGCAGATTTGCCTTCACAGCTAAACCCTACAAGCTGGTTCACGGGACAAAATTCTTGCCTCTGCAAATTGGCAGAGCTTCACCTGTTTGACAGAAGTGATAATGGATTATGCTGGCAGAAAATTTTGTCCTGTACTCAGTTAAGGGCTGCCAAAAGGGAAGTGCTGGATTTAGTATTTTCTTGGGTCTTTGCAACTCTTACTTCATTAAGAAATGTATTTAGAAGCAAGGACATCAGCTCTCTTTTTGTTCTCCTCTACCACATCACTCTGAAACAACCAGAGTAAAGCATAAACTTTGTCCAAAAGGCACATCAAATGCTTTACAGCACACTGAGTTGTCATTTTAGTGGCTTTTACCTTGCACAGCAATGACAGCACCATGAGCTTGCAGGCTGGTGGAGGTTGAAACCAGATTCTACATTCCTCCTGTATTGTCATTTCACTGCCTGATGAAAATTTCATTGTTGGTAAATAAAACTGCTGCTGTAACAAACAGTGCATGAAGCAACTCGAAGCATTTATTTTGTGAGAACAGAAGCAGCCCTTCACAGGGTATTTCTTCCTTCTGTGCACATGCAGCAACAGATCTGTGGGGCAATAACGTGGCTGTTGCTTTCCTTCAAGATCGGTACTTTTGCTGTCATTTCCTTTCAGGAAACACTTTCTTCTTTTTGTTCCCACAGCAGGAGATAAGTGAGGCTGTTGTTCTGCAATCTTCTGGTGACAAAGACAAGGTTGCTCACTGCTCAAAAGGAAGCTTTGGGTGAGGACTCTTGGCTAGCACAACACCAAGGGCTGTACGTGCCAAAAGAAGACAGACATGGCCACGGAGCAAGCCGAACACAACCTCAACTCCACCACCCGCCTCAGCTTTGCTGCAATCTACAACACCCACGACAGGGATTTCACCTCCTTGCGAAACTCCTCTTCCCTTTTCAATTTCACTTATAGCGACTATGACCTGCCCCTGGACAGCGAGGACGACCTGACCAAAACCCGCACCTTCTTCACAGCCCGGATCGTGATCGGGGTGGCCCTGGCCGGCATCATGCTGGTCTGCGGCGTCGGCAACTTCGTCTTCATCGCCGCCCTGGCGCGCTACAAGAAGCTGCGGAACCTCACCAACCTGCTGATCGCCAACCTGGCCATCTCTGACTTCATCGTGGCCATCGTGTGCTGCCCCTTCGAGATGGATTACTACGTGGTGCAGCAGCTGTCCTGGCAGCACGGCCACGTCCTCTGCGCCTCCGTCAACTACCTGCGGACCGTGTCCCTCTACGTCTCCACCAACGCTCTCCTGGCTATAGCTGTTGACAGGTAAGTGCACAAAGATGTGGCCACAGCTCCTGAGGTGCTAAACCGTGCCCTCAAGTGCCACATCCATGCTTTTTGTGAACTGTTCCCCTGGCAGCTTGTTTTGATGCCTGACCGCTCTTTTCAGTGAAGAATTTTTTTTTTCCAGTTGTGCTGCAGTCCTGAGAGACTCTCACTGCCTGAGAGTCCTGCCTCTTACTCCAGGAATTTTAGCAATTTAATTTAAGTGCATCCTTTCTCAAGGCTCTTCCCTCAGCCTCATGCACCATGGGCTCTGACAGATCCAGGCACTGAGGATCAGCCTGGTGCTGACATAAGTCTGACACGACTGACTCTCAAAAAGCCAGAGGGCTGCTCAGTAATCTCTTGACAGAAAGGCCACCTTCACAAGACTTCTTTCACGTATAAACACAACACACATCTCTGTAGACCCTTTGCTCATACCTATGTGATTCTCACCCCTCCTTCCTCCTCTTTCCCCCAGTTTCTCTCATGTGCCATTTCAAATGTCAGTGTAGTGCTGCACAGTTTTCAGTCCCTGATGCAAAACTGAGCTCAGGAGTGGTTAACCCTGCTGAAGGCTGTACAGATACTGATTCTGTGTGGCTGATTCAGCTGTTCCTGACGTCAGCTGACGTCTGTGAAAAGGCTCTGGAGGAGTTCAGAGATGTTTTGCCCGGTGTGGGCAAGGGGACAATCAGCTCCTACAAAACAAAACCTTAACAAGCATCTAACAGAATACCCTTTCAACAGCAGCTGAGGGCTTGGGGCAAAGCTTCTAAACACTACCATGTATGCATTACCATTTTCTATCAGTTTTTCAGCTTCTTCAAAGTTTTCTTGGAAAGCTCTGCTGGTGCATCCCAGGTTGATGAAGTAACATGGGTCATGGTGCCCTTACGTCTGCTAAGAAAGCAGATTTATATCATATCTTCCCACACATCTTTAAAAACAAGCCTGGCAAAGATTAATCACTGAGGCTTGTTGTAAGAACACACTGTTTTGGTTTAATTGCTTTTCTTTTTTTTCCTTTTTCTTTTTTTTTTTTTGCAAGCTTTTGACTTGGTAAACAGAGAGAAGCCTCATTGTTTAACAATCACGTATTCCATGTTAGTTATGTCACATGGATTGTTGGCTTCTCTCTAAAAAGAACAAGCTCCTAATAAAAGTCTTCCCATGTTTAGGTAATTTAAAAAGAATCAGCCATGTAAAGTGA
Source organism: Pycnonotus jocosus (assembly GCA_013400435.1). NCBI lineage: Eukaryota > Metazoa > Chordata > Aves > Passeriformes > Pycnonotidae > Pycnonotus > Pycnonotus jocosus. Next base: position 13,767 of record VWYP01029208.1, on the reverse strand, counting down.
GTAAGTCTGTCCCACTGAGGATTTCCTCTAGGAAGGGCTCTCTTTCTTTTTCCTCCATGTCTATTCACATGAAAAAATATGAATTTCACATTTTTAAGGCCACACCTACACTAGAAAAAATACAACATCTGAAGAGGAAGAGCACATTATAAGGGTCCAATATCCACACTGCAAATATTTAGCTGGGCCCCCTGGACCAAACATCCGTGGTCACTTGGTATGTTTTATGTGCACTTTTGGAGCACATCCTCCAGGACAGTTTCATCTGAATTCAGTTTATGAACTGCAGGACCACTCCAGGGTAACAAGTGTGGTAAGCAATGACAACCAGGAAATCCACCACCAAAGCTCCCTCCTGACTCTGTTGGACAGATTGATCCCATCCAGCCAAATATTCTGCTGAGCAGATATGCCTATTTATGAATACATACACATAAATTATGCCTCAACATACTTCCCCAGGACCTGACCTAAAAATGTTAACCTATCTGCTCCACAATGAGGCTGGACTCATTCTGCTGTCCCCTGACATTTAACCTGCACTATTAAAAGCATTGAACAATTTATCTGCTTCCAAGATCTGGCTGATGAAAAGTGCTGCTGACTTTGCATTTTACTTTAGAATGAATATATCTCATGGATGCTATTCTGTGTATTGAATACACACAGATGGGATAGACTCCAAAGGAATGAGAAATTCCACTTTTTTAAAACAATACTTTGAGTGAAATATGCTTGTACTGGGACCTCTGATAAAAATCTCCTCCTAACAGGAATACCACAACCTTGCAGCTTTACAGTCCTAAGCAGTGCAAACACCTAACTCAAGTTTTCTGCTTTGGCATATTACTTAATACTGTATATTTAAGATGAATAAGCAATATTCACCTCCAGAACACACACAAAAAAGGTTTGCATGGGCAGAAAATAGATACATGCTCCTCTAGAGTGTGTATTTATAAAATAGATACACATTCTGTTGGTGGCTTAAAATCACATTCACCTGTAACCACACATTAGCATCACCTTCAGGCCTTTGCACCCCATGGAATGACCACAGAAATAAGAAAAACACTGTGATGTATATTTCACCTCTTTGTAAAAAGAGCTATTTCAGCAGCTCTCTGCCTAGGGAAAACATTTTCCTGATTCTACATGTTTGTCTTTTCTTCCCTGGGCCTGACTAGATGCGTAATACGGCATTTTTCAAACTCTCGTTCCTGTTTAAAGGAAAAAGTTGTGTGTAACTCAGCTCCAGGCTGCTATTTCACAAAATGTTCTTACAGATGATTATGTCCTTACAGGCAAACATGTTCAGGCTCTCCCCTCAGGAATGACAGCAATTTCCTCCTGCCCAATTCTGTTTGCTTGTATTTTGAAGTGTGTTTTCAGATTTCATTTTGAATGTATTTTTCTGTTCTAGGTATCTGGCCATTGTTCACCCACTGAAACCACGCATGAATTACCAAACAGCAACCCTCCTCATTGCCTTGGTCTGGTTTGTCTCCATACTTGTAGCTATTCCATCTGCATATTTTGCTACTGAAACCGTGTTATTTATAGTGAAAAACCAGGAGAAAATTTTCTGCGGCCAAATTTGGTCCGTCGACCAGCAGATGTACTACAAGTCATACTTCCTCTTCATTTTTGGCATTGAATTTGTAGCACCTGTGATCACAATGACCTTGTGTTACGCCAGGATCTCTCAGGAGCTTTGGTTCAAAACCGTCCCGGGGTTTCAGACGGAACAAATCAGAAAGAGGCTTCGGTGCAGAAGGAAAACTGTCATGGTGCTAATGTGCATCCTGACTGCTTATGTTCTCTGCTGGGCACCTTTCTACGGCTTCTCCATTGTCAGGGACTTCTTCCCCACCATCTTTGTGAAAGAGAAGCATTACCTTACTGCCTTTTACATAGTGGAGTGCATCGCCATGAGCAACAGCATGATCAACACCATGTGCTTCGTCACCATGAAAAACAACACCATGAAGTACTTCAAGAAGATCATGCTGCTCAGATGGAGGTCAACCTACAAGGGAAGCAAATCTAGCACGGATTTGGACCTGAGAGCAAGTGCAATGCCAATCACTGAGGAAGTGGACTGCATAAAGCTACAATAAGCTTTCTGAGGTTCTAATCACACCTTTTTTGAAGAGGGAGTAAAGAGGAAATAATACCTAAAGAGGAAATAATTCCTCCTCAGAAGCTTCTTCCTTGTTTGTGGGAATACCCACCACTGGTGAGAGCCCTCAAATAAGCAGCCTACTTTACATTCCCATCAGAACTCTTCTCACTGGACTGCTGGATAATCCTGAAGCTTGAACAGATGCTGTGCTTCAGTTCACACATCTGTCAATTTGGGATGTAGACACTCATTTTAGAGTTGTTTAATAAGAACCAAGAAGTCTGTGAATGCATTAGAGCATATTACAATGACGGGAAATTGAGTGCTAATCCTAGCAGTGATGCTTCTTTGTTTCTTAAGAGAAACCTCTTAACTCCTTTGAGCTTAGGACTTTAAGCTATTTGGTGTCCTTTTCTTTCTGCTCAGAAGAGAAATGATGCCAAAAAAGCCCATTTTGCTTCCTGCCACTCTTTGACCTCTCAGTTTACCCCTCCTGACGAAGCTTCTTGAAGTCTAAAGACCACCAGCTTTCTATTGTCATTGGACAGTATCCACAGCATGCTCTTGTGAAAGGCACATACTCTGAAAGCTAAAATCTTCTTCACAGTCAAGTGAAAACCTCAAGTTTCTTCCTGTTACACCTTGTTTAAAAATGCTTTATCAATAATCCACTCTTTAGTTTTATGGAGAGTGTTATTCTGTCTGTTATGTGTTTGGAAATGCCACAGATACAGATGAAAAGAATCTTTTTTCCTCACATCCAGGCACCCTATGCCCAGCTTCTGCTGCCTTGAGATGCTGAGCTCATCATAGAATCAATCACAAAACTGTAGAAGTTGGGGAATTACACATTCACCTTGTCTAGCCCACCCCTCAGCACACACTGGCCAGGATTGTGTCCAGCTAGGCTTTGACTGACTTCAGGGAATGCTGAGAGTCTCCCTGGATCACCAGTGCCAGTGTTCAGCAGGTCTCACACAGTGAAAAAGAGTTTTCTTATGTTCAGATGGAATTTCATGTGTTTCACCTTGCTTGTCAGTCCATATAAAACTAAAGCAGAGTGGTGGAACAAATCCAACCAGACATCCTACCAAGTCTGTGTGCACCTTCATGATAAAGGATAAAGCCAAAATACCAAGGAGATCCTGAGATGATCCATCTTTCTGGGAGTAAGACAGGCTCAGGCTTCAGTGAGCCAGCCTCTGGTTGAGCTGAGTAGCTCATTATCTGCTGAGATACAAGCCAACAACTCCTGATGAATTCTGCATTTCCTTCCACAGTGCTCCTTTTACTGTTCTGATTTAGGGCAACTCCAGTTGGGATGTTTCTTTACTGATAATTGTGACAAAGCAGGTGACAATAACACCAATACCTACTCATTTCAACTGCACATAAGATATCATAAACTTCTGTGATGGAAATAAAATCTTTTCTGTTGTGATGACAAATGCTTCCTGTTTTAGAGTATGTGGTTGTGCCTACTTTTGGAGGAAATGGTTTTGGTACATAACTTGTCTATTTGTGAATTTAAAGTGAGCAACAAATCCTGCAAATAAAACATAGCCTCAGTATCAGCATTGTGAATTTCTTGTCTTTTTCCCTTAACCATCACTTTCTTACCCAACTGAGTCATGTGAATGATACCATTCCTGCTGAAGAAAAATTGACCGATTAAATTTAAGGGCAAAAGGATATTGAAATCCATTAAAATGCTCAAAGCCTCTCACCATTAACTGCTCTTAAATATATGTTGGAGAGTATTTCATCATTAGGCTGTTAGGAAAAAAAAAAAAAAAGACCGAAATCATCCTTCAAAATGTCAGTTTTGAACAGGAGTAAGTACTAAATCCATTTGCTTTCCAGCCTGCCACAGAAATTTAAAGGACAAAAGAGTTGAAGTATTTCACTATCAAAAGGCTTAGTCTTGTAATCTCACCTGGAATCTCAAGATTCCTTCTGACACTGTGCTCCCATATTTATCTCCTGAAACCTGCCCTCGTGGTTGGGGATTTACTAGCATTACTATCTGTTATTAGAGTGTGCTGATACTCCTTCCCTGCATGGTATTGGTGCAACAAAGTCAAATGACAATTTCCACACTTGAGGATTCCATCTAAGACTGAGTTAACTAAAAAACCCTCCAACTTTAACCAAGAAATACAGTACTAAACAAAATCTGGGGCAAAGAATTGCTTTAAAACTCTGGAAATCACTCTGAGAGCTCTGAGAGACCTCTTGTGGTCTGCCCTAACCACTGTTCTCATCCCTGTGCCTGCCAAGAGTATCAAAGCAGCATCCTCCACAGTCCCTATGGAGGGTTTAGGTTTTGGTGATACCTTGGGAAGGCTGCCCTGGAATGGAGACTGGACAGAGAAGAGAATAAAGTAGGGATTTATTGAAAGGCCTCCAGGATCCACCTTGGGCAGAACAAGAGCCTGACCAGGGCTACAACCAAGGTGGACTAAGAATGGTCACAAAATGGACAAGCGGTCATGAAATCTTACATTTTTTATAAGTTTTGGTCCATTTGCATATTGGGGCTTAATTGTCCAATTCCAGCTTCAGGTTGTGAGGTCCCATCCTTCTTGTTCCTCCCTTCAGCCACCCTTGTGTGTGTTTTTGGGCCTGAAAGGTGTCCTTGGTCCTCAGCAGGAAAAGGATTTGTTTTGTGTCCCTGCTCTGTGAAGAGCTCACCAGCACTGAATGTGAGGCTCAGAACTGCACCCCTGGGCAGCACAGAATGTGAAAAACATGAAAGCTAAAACTTAAGGCATCATTGGGACTGCTGCATTTTTGACATTTTGAGGTCCTCCCAGCCGCAAAGCAGTGCTGCTCCCTGAACTTCTGGAATAGGGCAGGAGAAGCCATGGTGTGCTCTCAACTTCATTTGTTGTGAGCAGCATCCACAGGCAGAGGGGGATTCCCACTGAGGAAGGGTGACAGTCCTGTTCCCTGATCCAAGCACGAAGCAGCCACATCACTCTTAGCCTGTGCCTGCACCAACTCCAAACAGCCCAAATAGGGCACTTTCAGAGACAGTGTTTGCTCCCAAACTGAGCTCCAGCAAGCAGAGGCCTTGCATGGAAACCAAAAGTCACTTCAAAACTACTGTGAATGCTCCTAAAGTGTGCAGGCAGTGGGAACAGGCTGTGACCAAAGCTCCCTCAGGCAGGGCAGGGTCTGAGGGAAAGGGCCAGACCCCACATTCCCTAGGGTTTAGGTGAGCTGTGCAGGGAAGAAAGGAACAAAATCACTTTTTTGTACCTAAACAACTTACTAAAGGACAACATTTAGAGAGGGAATTGAATATGGACTGCAGTCACCTGGAGCTCTGCTTGTAAGAGCCATGTGTAAACAGAGTAAACAAGTACAAGCTGGGGAGAAGACACCTGTCTCAGAGGAGATGCAGCCTTTCTAGCATAACTCCTGCCTACATGAAGGCAGGAAAAACTCCAGCAAGACCTCTGTGGTCACCAGCTGCCTACTAGAAGCTCTAGGGGAACAGCTGAACTAAGGGCTCCATCATGCAAGAATTGTGGGCTATGTCACGGATGAGGAGTGGGTGGGAGTGAGGCACCCTCCTGAGAGCCTTTGGCAGTAAATCAACCAGATGCTACTGTGTCTGGGTTGTGGCTATCTCCAATTTTTACTGCCAAGTCCAAAACTGTGGTGCTACCACACCTGATCACTGTTCAGCTGTCCTCCTGCAGCACAGCTCCAAAACCATGGGCTCACTTCCTTCCACAGCAGCTTCTTCAGGGATATCTTGAGGGTAAAATCCAGTCTCTGCTCCTTCACGTGGAAAAACATAAACCTAGGTGTATCTGGAAGCTAAAATGGTGAACCAAAATGGCTAAGAGAGCATCAGGAGAAGAAAAAGCAGCAATTCTCAGCAACAGGCACTGATAAAACAAAGGCTGTGTCATTAAAGCAATTGTCCCTCTACAAAAAGGGGGATGACCTGCAAGATCCCAGGCCAGCACAGAAAATTTCCCTGAAGACTGACTGACTCATTCAGGAGCCAGGACTTTGCTATGATCCTTCTTCTTTGAGCCACTCCTGTGGCAACAGCACCCTCCAGCTGCTGCCTCTGCAGCACAGCGTCACCACAAACTGCATCAGCTCGCGTCAAACACCTTGGGAATTCCATCATCCAGGATTCCCAGGATTCCCATGACTCCAACAAGTAGCAACAGATGCTTCAGCTTTTGACAGCTTGGTACCTAGGCACTTATCCATTGCTTGTAGTGTCTGCATTCTCCCTGTGTTGGCTTGGGCTGTCCCATTTCCAAACCCTCTGTACCACCTGTGTGGAGAAACACACACCACTGAGCAGAAAAAAAGCAGAATTGAGGCAAGACTGTCCCTCAGACTCACAGAGATCTTGCTCTCTCACACTCTCTGTTAGGATCCTGTCCTACAGGCTGCACATTGCCAGGAAAAGCCCTAAATCACAGATTCAATTAGGCTGGAAAAGACCTCTGAGATCCTTGAGTCCAGCCTTTGGCCAAACACCACCATATCAAACAGACCATGGCACTGACTGCCAGTCTTCCCTTAAACACCTCCAGAGACAGTGACTCCAGCACCCCCATTCCAATGGCTAACCACCCTTTCTGTGAAGGAATTTCCTCCTAATGTCCAACCTGAAGCTCCCCTGCTGCAGCTTAAGACTGTGTCCTCTTGTCCTGTTCCTTCGGAGAAGGGACCAACCCCCACCTGGATATAACCTCCTTTCAGGTTGTTGTAGAGAGTGATAAGGTCACCCCTGAGCCCCATCTGCTCCAGGCTAAACACACCCAGCTCCCTCAGCTGCTCCTCAAAACCACTGAGGAGGCAGGAATTCCTGCAGCTTCCAAAGTGACCTTTGTAACACCAACAAGAACAAAAGAATGTAGAATAAATCCCAGTATAAAAACCACCAAATAATCACAGATAGTGAGAAACATCACTGAGCACAAAGCTGCTCAAGGTGTAAAGCCACCTCCTTCAAAACCAAGAACAAGTGATAGAAAACACTTAAGATGGTAACACCTCCTGGAAAAAGGCATCCCTGAGCTAGAAAGGAACTAAAACTCCATGAAAACTCTACCTGCTCATCTGCTGATTCCAGAAGAAAAAATGTGGAAGACAACACATGTAAAGCAATCACAGGAAGCAGGTTGAGGTAAAGAGTAGATCTGGGCACACAGCAGTCTGAAAGAGCCACGGGTGACACACTGCTCCAGGATGGATCTGTAAAGTGCTGCAATATCTGCCAGGCACTGTAGAAATCAAGGAAAAAGCCACAGGGTGAAACACCCCTGAGAAAGGTGAAAAAGAAAACAGGAGAACACTCTAAAAAACACCAAAAAGGTGTGAAGAGCCCTTCCACAGTCCTCTCCATGTGAGGAGGAAACTAGAAGGATCAGTAAGCAATATGCAGTCAAGGACTCCTCTGTGAGGCTGTAATTAGCAACTCCAATTTAGGTGGCAGCATGGTGAAAGAATCCAAGACAATTCAATGTAAGATTCCAAAAAGAGCTGGGCCTCATGGAAAAGGGATCCAGTCATCTGTCCCAAAATATAGTAAAACCTTTTAACTTGATCTCCAGGAAGCTCAAGGGAGTGATGAACACGCTGAAGGCAAGATCTTCCAGCATCTTGAGAAATCACAGACACAGCTGCACGCTTTTCCCACTGTAAGTTACAAGTTTAATTGTGCAAAAATACAG
>VWYP01029207.1:106816-120225 GCA_013400435.1 Pycnonotus jocosus | reverse complement strand
CGCCGCCGACACAAAATGCCCCCGGCGCGCGGCCGCCGCTTCTTCACCGCGCGGAGCGCGCTGGGAGCGGGGCGGGGCGCTGCCGCGCAGACCACGCCCCTCGCGACACTGCACCAATCACCGCCCTCGCTCGGCGCCCCGCCCTCCAGCCGGGAGCGGTGATTGGGTGCTCTGCCGGAGTGTTCATGCGTACAGCGCCGTTCCGCCGGTCCGGGCGGAAGAGGGCGGAGGAAGCGGACGTGCCCTCACTCGCTCTTAAAGGGGCAGGAGGCGGCGGCAGCGGGCAGGGGTTGAGTTGGGGTTTCTTTGCGGTGTCCGCGCTGCCCACACAGCCCTGGGCCCTGAGGCACCGGGGGGTCCGCGACAGGGATGGGGGTTGGAGCTGGATCAGCACCACTGAGATCCACCCTACATATGATGCTGTTTCCAGGCTGTTCTCAAAGCCCAGGCCCCAGCCACTGTGTACATTAACAGGCTGGTTTGTGGATAAATAAATACACAACAACTTCTTTCCTTAGAAGTGTTTAAGGAAAGGCTGGATGGGGCACTCAGTGCTGGGTCACAGGCTGGATTCGATGATCTGGGAGATCTTTTCCAACCCCAATGATCCTGGCATGTTGTGATTCTTTCCATGAATGTGGCAAAGCCCTGCAACAGCTGCCCAGGGGTGCTGTGGAGTCTCACTCTGGAGACATCCCAAACCCACCTGGATGCCTTCCCATGCCCCCTATTCCAGGACTGGACCAGCTCCAGAGGTCCCTTCCAACCCTAACAAATCTGTCATTCTCTGCAATGCACAACCTCCTTTCCTTTCCCCAAATCCGGGAGGGGATCGTGGAGCCGAGCTGCTCACGCTCCTGAGCACACACACCATGCTCATCACCCTTCCCTGCCCAAAATTCACCCTCAGCGCCTCACCCTGGGCCTGCTGCCGTGCACAGCAATGCAGGTGATCCCTCCAGGTGACCCCCTGACAAGGACACTGCCAGCAGAACCACCCATCACGGCCACATCCTTGTCCCTGCAGTCTCCACCTTCACGTGGATCCTACAGCCGGCTCTCTCCTGGCCAGGGNATCACCCTTCCCTGCCCAAAATTCACCCTCAGCCCCTCACCCTGGGGCTGCTGCCGTGCACAGCAATGCAGGTGATCCCTCCAGGTGAGCAGCCAGGAGCAGCCCGTGACCCCCTGACAAGGACACTGCCAGCAGAACCACCCATCACGGCCACATCCTTGTCCCTGCAGTCTCCACCTTCACGTGGATCCTACAGCCGGCTCTCTCCTGGCCAGGGTCACCCTGCCCCAGCAGCTCGAGCTCCAGGAGCTGCTCCCCGCTGTCTGTCTGAAGTGAAATCTCCTGCGTTGCCCCCTCCTCTCTCTCTCTCTCTCTTGCTGGCTGTGAGTTTTCCCTTTGCAGGAACACCAAACTGTGAATTCCCGGTGACTCATCATCACTCCCTGTCACAGCGGCGTCTTCTGCCGTGCGAGGCTACATTTGGGAAATGATTCAGTCTGCAGGAGAGAGAAAGCTCCTCCAGTAATGTAGCTCATGGAAGTAGAAGGAAAGCCTACTCAGGGTGTTTGCTTTGAAGGCAGGCAGGCAGGCAGAAATTGCTTCCCAGCTTGCCTGGTGCACCCAAAGCCATGGAAATATAATAAAAATATGGGGTTTAAGACCTGTCTATGCATGGATTTTTTTTTTTTAATAGCTGACTGCTTTGGAGAAAAGTGAGATTGAGAGGTCCAAGTTAGGAGATATCAGCAGGATATGAAGGTGGTGGAGTTGTCTCAAAGAACAGCATCCACACGGTGGAAGAAGCTCTTCTTGAACTCACCATGTTGCTTTCTAGCTTGGTAAAAACACTTTCTGCCTGCACAAGTGCAAAAGAACCCTGGCTTGTGTCCATCTGGCTGTGAGGCAGGAAGGGAAATCTGTGATTTTCCTGAGTTTTCCTTCCTGTGGTGGACTCAGTGAGCTCCAGATGACTCCACAGTGAGAGACCTGGAGGATTGGAGAGGGAAGATTGGCACTCAGCAATGCCCTGCATGGCAAATATCATCTCCAAGTTCCCCTTGTGTTTCAGGGAGCTTAAATCCAAGGTTTTACTACAGCTCTCTCTGCGTCTCTGATGAAAAAAAAAAAATGAAATGCAAATGACTCAAAAATCAGCCAGATGCACCAGAAGGAAAACGATGCTCCGAGAAGGAGCTGGCCTCCAACTCATTCCCACCTCGGCTCTGTCAGGGAGCATTTGTGCAGGCAAGAATATCAGCACTCTTGTCACTCACAGGGATTGTGGATCTCGTGTGGGGGATCTGGGATGCATCACACGCTCCTTCAGGGGGCTGGAGCTTCAAGGGCAAATGAGGTATCTGAACAATCACACCCATTCCCGAAAGCAGAGCCCCGTGTCCTCAGGTGCCCCCTGTGATTTGCAGACAGCTCAGGGCTGATGTGCCTCTGTCGCCCTTTGGGGTTGTGTTTAATGGTCGCTCTGGATGGGATCGGAGCGGTTGGGAGGCGTTTGGCTTGAGTCACGTATCCTTGAAGGAGCTGGAAAAACAGGTCTGGACCTCCTGGCCCTGGAGAGAGCCCCGTGCTGGGTATGCAGGAGAGCAGGATCTGCTGGGCTAGGCAATGCTGCCACCTCCTGCCTGCCGGGGACAGCTCTGTGTCCTGGGGACAGCTCTGTGTCTGAGTGATACCTCCTTGTCCAGGGGACAGCTCTGTGTCCTGGGAACAGCTCTGTCTCTGGGTGATACCTCCTTGGATTTAAAATTCCAATTAAATAGCACTGAAAATGTGTTATTCCCCTCCCTCCCTGGGAGGCGAATTTCAGGCTGAGCTGACCCAAGGTCTCACTGCTTCATCCTCTTCTTCATCCTCTTTCCCTCCTACTCCCCCCTCTGGCTGCCCAGCTCTGGCAGGTCAGCAGACCCTCCACGGTCAGCTCAGCTCTGCAAACCAACAGAAAATTTTCCAAATGGTTTCTGCCGGTGCTTTCTCTGGGTTAATGTTCTGCCAGGCTGGTGACCCCCATGGAGCTCCAGGGGACAGTGCAAGGGTTGTCCCAGGCTGGCAGTGACATGGCATAACAGAAGGGAAGTGTCAGCTGGAAAAATGAAGGAACAACTCCCACTGCCTGGAAAGGAGCTCTGCAGGCACCAGGAGAGAGCAGGAGAATCTGTGAATTCCCTGCTCACAGGGAGAACACCAACCTCCTGTGCATTATTATTTTTCACATCTTTCAGGGCCACAGAGACAATGAAAACATCTTTGTATCTGCATCGCTTGAGAGAGTGAAAGGAATAAATCCTCTCTCTTCCCTTTCCAAAAGGCAGGCCAGAAGTCCTGCTGCATGATCAAGCCTCCAGTGTGAGCAGCCCTCATCTTCAAATCTGACATGTGATCTGCTCTCTGAAGTGTTTATTGTCTCAGAGAGATGGAGAACCCAATTTTACCCCATTTTTCCTGTAAGTGAGCAAAACCCAGGTGCAGACAAGACACTACCAATGCGTGTCACTGGGTCCTGGGCTGCCAAAAATCACCTCAGAATCCCTTTGCTCTTTGCCAGGAGGGGCAAGTGAGCTTCTGGCAGGACCGAGGGGTGTGTGTGTGCAGTCAGATCTGGTCACAGGTGTGCAGTCCCAGCAGGTCCTGCTCTGGGACACCCTCTGTGCTCTGGCATCTGCCCACACCTCACCCCAGCAGTGTGTCCTTCACACAGGGACCTCTGCCCTCCCTCCCCAGCCCCTGCCTGGAGCTTGGAGCTGCCCTCAGCTCATCCTCCATGCAGCTATTTTTAGCAGAGCTTATGGTGTTTGGGGAAATGGCTGGAGAGGAGCAGCTTGTGCCAGCAGGAACCAAACCAGGCTTGTTCTGGTGAGGCAGCTCAGCTTCAGACACTCCCACCCAAGGACAGGTGGCTTTGCCACCCATCTGGCCAGACCCTCCTGGCCCTCAGGTGGCTCCTGCAGAGCAGGGTGACGTGGGGCTCACCAGGACATTACAGTGTGGCAGGAGGGAGCCAGTCCCTCCACATTCCATGGGCAGTGTCCTGCCTGACACCCACTCACGCCAAGGGCACCCAAAGAGGTGCTGCTGGTGCCAGAGCCACTCGTCCCTGCCCTGCTGTGGCTCCCTCCCCTGCACTGGCACAGGGCTGTGGGGAGCCAGCCCAGGGAACTGCTCCAGGTTGAAAATAACTCCGTTTTTCCGGAACAGTCTGACACCGGCAGCCTTTGCCAGGCTGGATCTCAGTGCAAAGCTTCAATGCCAATGCTGGCACGAGGCAAGAGGCACCATTATTTTTGGCAAGGGCATCTGCTTGAAGTGTTTGCATGCAACCCTCAGAAAGTTGTCAGCCCCTGTAAGTTACAGCCAGCACAGGCGATGCCTTTTTGCCTCAGCAGGGATGTGAGCAGCCATGAAATTATGGGATTTCATCTCCAGCACGGCTGCAGGGGAGCACAGTGGGGACAAGGTTGGGAAAAAACTCTCCCAGTAATGCCAAACCTTTATATTTGACCTCGTTGTGTGTCCAGGCAGATCCCAGCATCCACAGCCATCGTGCCTTGCTTGTCCTCCAGTAAGGAGAGGACACAAGAGGCCCTGGAGATGGGATGTGGCTTTGGGACAGAGCCTGGAGCAGGCAGGGACAGTGGCACAAATCTCATCCTTGCAGAGCTTGGGTCAAACCAAAGGTGTCTGTGTCCAGGGAGAAAGTGTCCAGGAGCCAACAGTGCCACTTCCAAGCCTGTAAAAAGTTAGAGGGGATCTCTGATGTCTGGGACACTCTTTGGGACACTCTTGGCTGTTTGGAGAGAGGATTTTTTTTTTTTTTTTTTTTTAAGTACTGGAGGAAAAGGGGGATTTTCAAGTAATTTGGATGATCCACAGGAATGCTGTTAGTGCACAGCTGAAGCTCCACCAATGAACTTGTTCATTGACTTTCCTGCAGAGTGTGTGGAGCTGAGGCCCAAACTTTCCAGTGATGTCAGGGTTGAAATTGCTTTGAGTGCATGAGAGGATGCTCTGGGAGGTGAGAGGAGAGTCTGAAAAAGCCATGGGTCTGAAAAGATGTAAATGGCAGCACAGCTGATTCACTGCATGTCAAGTGCTGTGGAGAAGCCTTCAGCAGCAGCTTCTCTGGTGCTTTTGAATTAATTACCCTGCTGGTGTGCAGAGTTCTGGTATTTGACAGCCAAGGCACATTTCCTCTGTGGCTGCTTAAATCAGTCAGGTTCAAGTCGCTGAGGTGAGTCTGCTCTAACACAAAATAATTCAGCTGCTGGATGACAGCTGATTCACCTGGGAGTAAATCATCCTCCTAAGTGCAATTTCTTGAACCATTTTAGGGAACATGGGTTTTATCCATGTCTTGTGCCGTGCTTTAGGATGCCAGGGAGGATAAGAGGAACAAAAGCAGCCGGGGCAGTGTCTGAGCTGGTCCCAGGGCAGGCTCTGGCTGTGCTTGCTGGGCATTGCTGCTCTCCAGTGGCAGGAGCCAGCTGAGCACAGCCTGTCCCTGTGGCCCCATCACCCTCTTTTTGGGGTGCTCTGGATCTCTTTACACACCAGAGGAGAAATTACGTGGATCAGGAGCAGAGGCTGAGTTTCCCTGTTGGGACATCACAGTCTCATTTCTTTTAAAGCAAATTCCTTCCTGCCTGAACATCATCTCTACTCAATGGAGGAGCTTTTCAGGTCATTCAAAAGCTGATGCTTGCCGAGATTTAAAAAAAGCCCAACAATGGGCTGAGAAATGCTCTTTGATTATGCCTGATTATCTTTTTTTTTCTCTCCCCTCCTCCAAAGATCATCACGAGCTCCGGTTCATTTGCTTTTGGGAAGAGCACAGGGTGGAAAGTGCCAGCTGAGGGGAAAGGCTCATCACATGTCACTGTCAGCACAGCACTGGAAATATCACTAATGAATCAATCAGCCCCTCGGTGCACAGGGCCCTGCCCCACGGCCTCTCTGACCCCATCCAGCACTTGTGGGTGCCACTGCAGGCCTGGGGGAGCAGAACAAGCAGATGAAGAGGGAACAGGCTGTCCTGCTTGGATGCGCTTGGGAACGAGCTGCTTTTGTTAAGGGCTCCTTCACTGATGGCTCCTCAGCGAATTTCAGCACCAATGATCAGCAGCTCAGCACAGAGCAGGGCCATGCTTTGCAGTCTTGTCCCTGTTGGACACTCCAGCCTGTATTTGGGCACCCCAGGAGTGGCTCTGAGGGGTCTCGTGGGCACCAGATGGGGACATCCAACTTCAGCCCCAGAGATGGGTGGCTCTGAGACCCTGTGGGGACAGCTGGGCTGGGGCTCTGTGGCACAAGGCAGCTTGTGGGCTGCTGAGAGGGCCAGCCTTGGGAAGCAGCTGGGTGCCTTGAAGAGCAGGGTGCTCCAGGGACACCTGGAATACAAATCTGGGAGCAGCACCAGCTAAGGATGAGCCTCCCTTCTGCTCTGCACTGACTGCAGCTCCAGCACACACGGCTCAGTTTTTTTCTGCATCATCCTCTGCCCAGGGGGAGCAGGTCCTGGCAGGTCCTGGTGCCTGCTGCAGAGCTGGAGGGACCAGATTTGGCTGCAGTTGGCACCGAGACTGGCTGAAAATACAGAATTGTTTGTCACTGTGTGAGCTCTCATAGCCACACTCTTCCTGAGCAGCTCCTGTGGGGCTGTGGCTGATGCCTGGCACAGAAATGTCACCCAGCAAGGACACCTCACCCCATTATGGTGCTGCTGGCCCACTCCAAACCCCACTAGCACCCGGGGAGCAGACCAGAATCTCGTGTGACTCAGGCCCAAGACTCATCAGCTCTCTCCTGAGTGAGGCAGTCCCCGTGCTGTCCCAAGGGACACACAGTGTGTGGTGACTGAGCAATGTCTCCCCACAGCAAGCCCATGTTCCCTGGGCTGCTGGAGCCACGCTCCTGGCTCTGGGATCCCACCTGCCATCACTTGAGGAGGTTTTTTCACTTTGAAACTTCTCAAGAAAATTCAGGCATGTGGGACCTGCCTCGCTCTCTGCAGAGAGACAAAAAAGGTGTCAGTGCAGGAGAGAAGGAAGGGGTGCTCAGTGCTCACACAAGGTGACAGCATTCCTTGGGTCAGGAAGTGGTGTGCCATGATCCCAGGGAGCTCCTGACCTCTGGTTCCATCTCAGGACCACACAAACCATGTGCCAGCTCACCCATACTCTGGCTCACAGCAGATGTTTGCAGTGTTCTTGTCCCAGAAATATCTCCTGAGCTCCCCCAAGACCTCCAGCCTTAAGCTGCTGGTTCTTTGTCTTTGATAACCCAAAGGATTTTTCTTCCATGAATTCATCCAGTTCCTGTTGAAATGCTTTACATCTGTCACATCCTGTGGCGAGGAGCTCCCTGGATTAACTATACACTGCACCAAGAACCACTTCCTTTTTCCTTGGCCCAAAGCTCCCTGCAGGTAGTTTCCTTTGGAGCCTGTTCTCCTGCAGTGGGTGAGTAATCACCCTCCCTGCCCTCACACGCCTCCCAAGGCAGGGCAGATCTGCATCACAGCCCCCTCCCTCACCCCTCCTCCTGCCCACGGTGCCATCCCTCACCCAGAGGCTGCTGCAGAGCTTGGGGCATTCCTGCTTCCCTTCTCTGAGCCTCTTCCCCATCCCTCTGCAGACAGGGAAATGGGGAGAGCTGCAGGCAGCCTCCTCAGCGTGGGCACATCCACAGTGCCAGTGCTTCCCTTCTCATCCTCTGCTTCTCCCCTGCTCGTTCCCAACATTTCTTTTTCTGCTTTCTGTGCTCCAGGCATTTTGGAAGCATCGACCTCCAGCACTCCCTTCCTGAGAGGAGATGCACCAGTCAGAGTCTGTCACTGGGCTACCAGTGCTAGGACTGGTTTTAATGTGTTTTTCCTGAGTTCCCTTGGCTGCTTTGCTCCCTGCTCAGGGACATGGACACAGCAGCTCCAAAGAGCTCAGTGCTGCTGCCAAACGTGGTCACTTTGCTGGCCCTGCCCTTTCCCAGATAATTTGTGGACACATTCAATGTAACATCCCTTAGCTGTGAAAACAACCCCTTGATTTCAGCCCTTCCTGTCACAGCTGCTCTGCCTGGCAGGTTTTTCCTCTCTCCTTGCCGTGTCCCTGAGGGGCTCTGCTGGGAGACATCTCACAAGCCAGGTTTCCTTCCCCAGTCCTTGCAGGATGGTGCCCCTTGGCCGAGGGGAGCCAGGCTTGGCAGAGGGTGTCGAGGCTGGTGGCTCTCAGCAGCAGGGCCTGGGGCTGGGGCGTGGAGCTGGTGAGTCAGGGAGGCTGCAGGAGCTGGAATCTCATTAATAATGGAGCCTCATTAATAATGGAGCCGTCCATCCCTCCGTGCTGTGGTTGGAGGGAAGGGATGAAGCAATGGTTGCTGACACACAGGGGAGCTCTGCTTTCAGTGGACAGGCACTGCAACCCTGGACAGGCACAGCAACCCTGGACAGGCACAGCAACCCTGGACAGGCACTGCCACCTCGGCAGGAAGCTCCACGCTGCCAGAGCTGGGATAACCCCACAGGTATGGGGCATTCTGAGCTGGACCTGGCACTCAGGCTGAGCTGCCAGACCTCAGTGCCACCACAACTGGGATTCCTGGCCATCATTTTATATTCCATGACATGAGCTGCTGGGGTTTTTTCCACAACAAACTCCTCAGTCAAACATCCCCCCTGCTCTGATGTGACGTGGTGGGGAGAGGAGGACGTGTGGGCAACACCATGAGCTGGCCCTGCAGCCCCTCTGCTGCTGCTGAGGCTCCAGGCACCTCTGGAGCTCTTTTTCCACCTCCACCTCTTTTCATCCCTTCTCTGTTCAGCCACATCTCCCTGTTTTCTCAGCCTTGGCCTCTGGCAGCCCCACCAGTCCCAGCTCCCTGCAGCCTCTGGTGATTATTTCTCCCAAAATGAAGGGGGACCCAGGCATCAGGCTGCTCTCGTGAAAAAAGCTTTGACCATGAACTTCCCCAGCCTGCAGCACAAAGCTCAGGGCTGCCCAGCCCTGCCCTCCTTCCCAGCAGAGCCTGGAGCCAGTGACCTGCCAGCTCTTTGCTTTAGGTGTCCTCTCCGTGCTGTGAGACCCAGCTGAGCCCCCTGGGGTGGGTTTCTCCCTCCAGTAATGAAACAAGCACCCAGTGGTTATTTCAAAGGGTGCCTGTTGCACTTGGCTGTGGCAGAGACACAGCCCTGTCATGGCACAGGCATTCCTGGGTGCGTCAGTGGAGAAAAAAAGGGATGGGGAGATTGCACAGGGACTGGCTCGGCAGCTTGAAGGGGTTCTCGCCTCCCTGCCACCCCTCATTTCTCTCTGAAGCAAGAGAAGTCAGCTCCTGCAGCTCCTCCTGCACAGGCAGCAGCTCCAGAACAGCCCAGTGCTGCAGGGATCTGCCTGGAGGAGCTGGTGGGACCCCAGAGGTGTCTGATCCCAAAGGGGAAGGTGACTCTTGAGAGGATGTGCCTCCCCTTGGCTTCTCCCACCCTCACCCTGCTCAGGAGAGCGGCAGCACCCGGGGGTGCCCGTGGGCAGGGGGTGCCCGGGGTGCCCACAGGGAGGAGGAGGAGGAGCTCACGTGGAGTTCCAGCTCCACGGGTGGGTGGTGGTGATGACGCGGCAGGAGCAGAAATCCCACAAAGTCAGGCAGGGAGGGGATCGGCACTGGATCAGTGGAAATGAGTAAGCAGCAGAAAGCACCAGAATTTTCTGAACTCTTCTTACTTTTCTCATGTCTCATCACGTCCTTGCTGCAGGCAGGAGGGGCTCAGTGGAGTCCCCATTCAGGCAAGGAGTGTTGTCACTGGCACTGCCCTGTGACAGGGTGTGGGTGGCTCTGTCTGGGGCTGGGGACATCTGTCCTTCCTCCCAGAGGATGCTGCAGACACCTCTATCTGCATCCCAGCTCAGGTGCCCATGGACTGTGCACATCCCTTCATTCTCCAGGCTGGTCCTGAGAGAGCAGGATCCTGTGCCAGGGCAGGAATATGAATATCTCAGAGTTCAGTGCCCTCACTGCAGCCCCTGGCTTTCTCCTTGAGCTGTTGCCACCACCAGCTGGCCCAGCTGGCTTACTGGGATCTGTGACAAACGGGTGAAAGGCCCAGAGTCAGCAGCCCTGGGAGAGAAATGGAGATCTTGGGGTAGGAAAAGCAAGGCAAGGCAGCAGAGGGGAGAGGGAAGGACCACAGAGGCTGATGGATGTGAAAATTCAAGCACAAAACCACAGATCCAGGAGGCTTGTGCTGCTGCAGCCCCAGAGAGGCCAAGAGAGGCTGAAGCCTCCCCCATGAAGGAAGCCTCTGCAAGACCCATAAATAACCCTCTTGGAAATAAAGAGCTGACTCTTCATTTATTCTGCCTAGATCAAATCCTATCTGCTTATTTTTAGGCTGTGCTCTGCCTCATGGTGCAGGCATGTGGCTGGAGCCTGCAGCTCCATTTCCACCTGCCTGGGAGCCCTGGCTGAGTACCTGCATGGGATTATCCCCAGCAGGCAGGCACAGCTCTCCTTCCCTCTTAAGCACATTCGCTGGGAAGGGAAGAAGGAAGAGGAAGGGATGACACCCCTCTGGTTTTTCAGGAGCTGCTCATGCTGGTGGCAAGCTCAGCAGAATGAAAAGCTTTAACTTCACAAGCTTTTCCCTCCTTTCCAGTGGCTGGAGCTGCACAGCACACACAGGCAGTGGGGCTGCAGGCAAAGTCCACTCCCAAGCCCTGCCGTGTGGGAGGAAGTTTTGTGATAAGGATGCACCTGGGAGCTCATTCTTGAGCTCCTGTTTTTCTCCTCGTGTTTTCCTTTCCATCCCGTGGCCACCGGGTCCTTTCCAGACGGGAAAGAAATCCAAAGAACAGTAAGAATGGAGGAGATTAAATAGAGGAAATGTAACTTTCCTGTCCAAACCTGCTGCTGGGACACAAACCCCCTGCCTGCTGTTATTAGGGCAGAGCCTGGCCTGTGGTGCTTTGCATGGCTGGGAGCTGTGTTTATTTTCTGAGCAAGCCCTGTTTAACTCAAAGCGTGTCTGGAGCGTTCCCAGAGAGCCCCCTGATGGCTTCAGCTTTCATCCCAATGTCCTGAGCGTTGATGTTTGGAGTGGCTGGGAAAAGGCAAAACAGCAAAAGGCTTTGCAGGAGCCAGCGAGTTCAGGGTGAGATGTGGGGTGGAAATAACGCCTTTCCAGGGTCAGGTGATGCCTTCTGCCTGCGATGTTCCTGCCTCTCATCCACCTCCCTCTTCCTGAGGCTTTCACCATGATTAGATTTGAGCCAGAGCACAGAACCATCATCAGGTGCTGCTCCAGCCCCTGGACTGAGGCTGTGCTCATCACACAAGGACTGTCACAGGGGATCAGGTCCCACCAGCCTCATGGGGTTGAGTTTTTTCTTAAATAGTGCCAGAGAAGGGCTGGCAGAGCCCTCCTGCTATGGAGAGGGCTGGGCAGTGCTGTGCAGGTGGCTCAGCCTTGCTCTGTGAGGAGCAGTTTTGCAATGGGGTTGCACAAAGCCGGCTCTGCTGCAGGAGAAGCCAGTCCTGCCTCCCTGCACGGTCCCACGGGAGATCCCACTCCCTGCCACAGCCAGCCAGGTTTGCCTTGGCAGGGTGGGAGCACACCCAGCTGGGTGCCAGGGCACAGCCCACCCTGCTTGGCATCACCCTGGCACAACCCCGGCACACAAACACTGGTGCTGGACCGGCCGGCGCCTGTTTGTGTTCCTGGTGTAAGGAGAGCCGGGCCAGGGCAGCCAGCCCACTGTCACACCTCCTGGGGAGCCCTGGAGCGGGGACAGCGCTGTCACACTGCTCCAGGAGCTCCCTGAGCCACCCAGGTGAGGAGAACGGAGCCCGCAGCCCCAGCCCAGGGCGTGGTGCCAGCGGCAGGGCAGGAAGGAAACAGCTTGTGCTGAGGGAAGGAGCTGTCAGGAAGGAGGACAAGCCCATCCTGCAAGGAACTCGCTGGAGCCAGGCGATCCAGCCTCTGAAAAACCGGATTGGAATGGGAAATGTGCCTGAGGGAACACCCGTGCTGTGAGCTGGATGGGAGGAGCTGGTGTTGGGGATGTTGGTCCTGTCTGGTGGGATGAGGATGCTGGGGGAGAAGGGAGCTCTGCCCTGCCGGGATTCCCTCGTGGTTCGTGTCCTGCATCACCCCCAATGTGCTGATGGGAGCAGAGCAGCTGCGATGTGTCCCGAGGCTTTGTTGGACACGGCAGTACAAGCTCCTGCCCAAGGATGGAGCTGAGAGCTCCTGGCACCAGAGCAATGCCAGCCCAAAGGAGCTCTCACTGCTTCCAAAAGCACCTGGACAAGGACTGCACCCAGGTGAGGAGAACGGAGCACACCTGTGTGCCCAAGGCCAAGGCCATGCCCTCGCTGCCCAGCCATGTGTGGGTTCCTCCTGTGGCTGTCACTGCCTCAGCCCGAATGGCCCAGACCAGCCTGGGAACGACCCTTCCTGTCATGGTCTTCCTTTGGGGCCCAAGATCTGCACCCAACCTCTCTGTGGGCAGGATGGGATGCAGGAAGGGGGACAGGGTGGCCTTTGTGGCACCAGCACTGGCTGGGAGCCAATGGAGCAGGTGCCTGTGGGTGCCTGTGCTGCCCACACCAGACAGGGTCCCACAAAAGGACCCAGAGGGAAGGGCTGGAAGCGCCACAGAGCTTGTCCTGGCCCATGAGGAGTTTTGGATCCAGTCACAGACACTGCCTTGTCCTGCATGAGTCACTGAAAAACTCAGAGTCCTTTTCACGGTGACACTTTCTGCACACTGTGGGTCAGCCTGGAAAAACCCCGGTGCTGCCATCCCCTCCCTGTGGTCAGGACAAGGGAACAGCCTCTCAGCCTCTCTCTTCTCAATAGCTTGTTTATAAGGACATAAACACCTCACCAAGCAGAAAAAAAACACCCCACCTTCATGCCAAGTAGTTGCTGGTTCCCTATGCCTTAATCTTGGCAACAGCTTCCTCGGTTTTATTTTCATTTCTGTTTTCTCTGTCCCCGTTCCCGAGGCTGAGCAGCTGGTAAGGGACGGCAGAGAAGAAGGACAATGCTGGGGACACAGCTGACCTTGGGATAACACGGCGGGCACCGTGTGCAGGTGGGCTGTGGCACCACCAGGGGGGCATCCCTGGGGCTGGACAACAATGCCCAGGAGACGTGGGGGACCTGTCCCTGTTATTCCTGGCAGGGGCCAGGCGGTGTGTCCCCTGCTCTCCCGGTGTGTCCCTGCTCTCCCGGTGTGTCCCTGCCATCCCGGTGTGTCCCTGCTCTCCCTGTCTGTCCCTGCCCTCCCGGTGTGTCCCTGCTATCCCGGTGTGTCCCTGCTCTCCCTGTCTGTCCCTGCCCTCTCGGTGTGTCCCTGCCATCCCGGTGTGTCCCTGCCCTCTCGGTGTG
>VWYP01029207.1:80367-106563 GCA_013400435.1 Pycnonotus jocosus | reverse complement strand
TCAGGAGAGGGGGTGACACTGCTGGGGTGCGGTGGGAGCTGCGGGCCCGGAGCTGGTGACCCCTGTGCGCGGGTGTCGGGGAGGGCAGGGCCGGTCTCTGCGCTACGGACAGGGATGACCGGAGCCTCCCTTGGGGACAGGGATATCCGGAGCCCCACTCGGGGACAGAGATATCCGGAGCCCCCCCGTTATGGACAGGAACACCCGGAGCCCCCCCGTTATGGACAGGGATGCACGGAGCCTCCCCCTTGGGGACAGGGATACCCGGACCCCCCCTTAGGGACAGGGATGCCTGGAGCCCCCCTTGGAGAGAGGAATGCTCGGAGTCCCCCTTAGGGTCAGGGATGCTGGCAGCCGCCGAGGCAGCAGTGACAGCTCAAATGCAGAGAGCTGCCTGGCAGGAGGGGCCTGGGAAAACGAAACCCGCACCTGCGCTGTCTGCCTGCTCCAGGGCTGCCCAGAAATGCTGCGGTTTAGTTTTGCACTGTCCCCTTGTCCCACTGAGGTGTCAGGCCAGGGGGGTGAGGGGGGGGTAACGAGGTTTGCACAGCGTGGGGAAACCCCCCAGAGCAGCTGTGTGTGTTAGGGGGCTGCTGCTGGAACACCCCAATGCTGGCATGTCCTGAGCTGCAGGACACCCCTCCAGGGCTCAGGGGGGTGTCTCAGATCAGGGCCTCCGCTGAATTGGGGTTTTGCTGCCACCCCAGGCAGAGAACATTGGGTTTGCCCAACAGCCCTTGATGGGAATCCTGGACACCGGGGAAGCACCAGAGGGGTGCAGAAAAGTCTCCTCCTCCCCGTGTCCCATCACAGTCAAAGCCATGCCGCAGGCAGGGGCAGCAGCCAGATGCCAGGGGCAGGGATGACAGCTGGCAGGGTGACACACCCCCGTCGGGCAGCTGGAGGTCCGATGCCATCTCACTCTGCTGGCTGTGCCAAGCCCAGCTCTCCTCCAGTGGTGGGCATGTGCCAGGAGGGGACACTGGCCCTGCCCACGGCTGGCAGCTGCATCAGCCACTTGTTACCTGGAGCCTTGGGGACAGGGAGAGGGGCTGCAGCCTCCGAGGGGGGCACCTGGCATGCTGCAATCTGGCTGTGGAGGTTGGCACTGGCTGGGCAGGTAGGGCAGGGCAAAGTCTGTGCTGCTGTTGCTTGTGCCATCTGTTTTTTATCTGCCAGGCCACCTCTGCCCTGCCTTTGCTCCTCTCCTCCTCCACAGGCAGGCAGGAGGCCTGGCAGCATTCCTGTCCCAGCCAGGGTCTGGATCCAGCCCAGCTGTGCTGGTGTGGGCTGTGCCACACCTGTCTCTCTCAAGGCCTTCCTGCCAGGAGCCAGGCACTGTTTGTGATGCTGCTCATCCTCCCTGGTATCGGTTAGAGCAGAGTTTCCTGAGAAGAAAACATCAGGAATCAGCTGGGATTTTCCACAGCAGAGAGGAGAAGGGAGCGTGCTGTGCCACGCAGGGCCCTGGCACTGCATACCAGGGGCCGCCAGTGCATCTGGCAGAGGCAGCAGCAGCTCTGCCCACTTCTCCCCTCATCCTAGTGGCTTTTAAAGCAGCTCTTGGTGTCACAGAAACATCTCTTGTTCCAGCACTGCAGAGCCACTCTTTGTACTTTGAACAGGACCCTTGAATGCCAGGCAAGGTGCCAGGCGCCGACAGCCAAGGCAGGGAGGGAACAACTGGCACCAAGGAGCTGCAGTGGAGGTGGCAAACCCTGCTCTGCCCATGGGGACAGATCCCTACACGGTCCCAGGTCCCTGCTGGCACTTGGGGGCCCCCTTGCCTGCACCCCAGCCCCACACGTGATCACCAGAGTGTGGGCACATGTGTGTGGCAAGTCCCTGCCTGCCACACGTGGGTGTCTGCAGCCAGCCTGCTCCTGCCTCGCAGCACTCCGTGGCTTTGGAGCGTGCCATGGGTTGAGTGTCCCTGGGGATGTGCTGTGGGGTGCCCCAGGCACGGGCGCTGAGCTGGGTTGGGCACCAGAGCAGCAGTGCCAGGGCTGCCTTTGCCCCTCCCTGCAGTGCCCTGCCGGCATGGCGAGCGCAGAGCCCGACTCTGAGGATGCGGCTGAGGCTGAAGAGGCCGTCTATGAGGTGGTGCCCTGTGACAGGATGGAGCACAGCCAGCGCCTGGCCGTGGAGGAGCTCATCGCCACCGAGGCCAGCTACGTGCACAACATCCAGCTGTGCGTGTGCGACATCCGGGCACACCTCCAGCAGAAACAGGTGACACGGGCCACCTCCCCCTGCCCCGGGGCTGGGGACTGCGGGGTGAATCTGTGCCCAGCTGTGGGATGCACAAATCACTGCCGGTGCTCCTGCCACCTTCCTGTGCTGCCCCTCACCAGCCACGGTCTGGGGTTGGATGCTCCTTGGCTCTGACCCAGCACAGCCACTCGAACTGACTTTAACCCTGTCCTGCCTGGGAGTCCAGACAGGTCTCAGCATTCCCAAAGCCTCCTGAAGCAGAGCATCCCTCCAGCTCCTGGGGTGGCCCGTGGGGCAGACAGAAGGTCAGCAGGAGTGTCCCTAAAACACCTCTGATCTGTTCGGCTTAGCCTGGGGCATCTTTGTTCCCTTCAGCTGCCCGAGCTGGACCTGGAAGGACTCTTCTCTAACACCGATGACATCCTGCACGTCTCCAGGCGCTTTCTGAAGGCTCTGGAGGCCACGGTCGGCCAAGGGGAGGAGCAGCTGCTCTCCATCAGTAAGTGGGGCAGTGCCAATGCTGCCCTGTGCCCACCCATGGCAGGGGTGTGCCAGCCCAGCCCCCTGCCCTGACACCTCCTGCTCCTGCCCAGCTTGCAGACAGGGATGGGGACAGCACCAGGCCCAGCTTTTAGCAGGGTGCCCAGGGGGCAGAGCCCTGCCCTGGCACATTTGGCATTGCTCCAGTGGCTTTGCCCTTCCAGCAAGGTGGGGACAAACCCCTGCCTTCTCTGAGCCCATGGGAAAGGACCCTCCTCTCCAGGCCCACTCTCCTTCCCCAGGCACCCTGTTCCAGGAGTTCAAGGAGGAGATGGAGACTGTCTACAAGATCTACTGTGCCAGCTATGACCATGCCCTGCAGCTGGTGGAGAGCTACTGCAGGGAGCCCCGGCTGCAGGAGGAGATCCTGGACACCCTCAATGCCACCGTGTAGGTCCCTGCTGCTGAGCCACTGCCCCCATGGCCCTGTTTCACCTCCTGCCTTTGCCCTTCTCCTCTCTGGACAAGCTGCCTGCATGGATCTGTGTCACCAGGCTGGGTGTCTCATCGTGGCCATCACCTTGGTGGCATTTCTTGGTGTAATCCCTGGCAGCCTGTCCTGGACCCTTGGTTCATAATCTTTTATGATGGATGCCAAAATAAGGGATGGGTGACATCCACAGCTGCTCCATCCCCAATGCCCACATTGACCAGAGAGACACAGGCTGGCCCTGGGGGACATGGACTGTCAGGGGGGTCACAAACGCTGTCAGAGCCACGAGAAGCAGGAGTGGCAGTGGAGGAGCTCCTGGGATTTGCTGCTTAGGGTGCAGGCAGTGTGATTCCCAAAAGAGAGATGCCCACCCAGGGCTGGCACTGCCCTCAGGGCTGGCAGGGACAGAGTCCCCCTGCAGCTAGAGGATTCACAGCCAGAAATGCCCCACAACATCTGGGTTGCTCTGTCCCAAAAACACTCCCAGAGAAGCTGTGGAGGGCAGCAGGGCAGGAAGGCAGCCCTGCACAGCAATTCCCATCTCCATCAGGCCTCACACCGGTGCCTCAGACCTCAGCTTCTTCCTGGTGATGCCCGTGCAGAGGATCACCAAATACCCTCTGCTGCTGGGGAAGATCCTGGAGAACACCCCAGAGAACACCCCGAGCTGTGCCAGTGCCCACTCAGCCCTGCAGGCAGCGGTTCGTGCCATGGCCCAGGTCAATGCCAACATCAACGAGTACAAACGGCGCCGGGAAGTGGGTGAGTGGCCAGGGGCTCGGGGCAGGGGCGGGGCACAGCACCCAGCCCGACCCCAGCGGGCTCCTGGGCCCTAATTCCCACTTAAAGCACTTCAAACCTCTCCTGTCCTCTGCTTGATCCCGCCTGGTGGAGCTGCAGACTCTGCAGGCGGCTCCTGGAACTGCTCTGGTCCTGTGAATGCCACTCTGGGCACGACCCGAAGGCTGCAGGAGCAGGGTGGCATTGGGGGGGCTGAGGACAAAACCAGTCTGACCACATTCCTGGGGCTGGGCAACAGGAAATAACAATCCTGCCCTTGGGATAGGAGAAACCAGGCTCCCCACAGATGGGAGCTCACCCTTCTTTTTGCTTTTCCTTGTCCTTTCCTTCTTTGATCTGGCTTGTGCTTATCCTGTTGTGCTGCTCACCTTCTCAGCCACAAAGCCTCCTCCTCTGATCCTTTTTTTCCCCCTGTTTTGTGTCCTGCCACCCCGAGGCAGCCA
This sequence comes from Pycnonotus jocosus, assembly GCA_013400435.1. Classification (NCBI taxonomy): domain Eukaryota; kingdom Metazoa; phylum Chordata; class Aves; order Passeriformes; family Pycnonotidae; genus Pycnonotus; species Pycnonotus jocosus. Next base: position 102,132 of record VWYP01029207.1, on the reverse strand, counting down.
CCAAATACACCAGGGCCGAGCACCTGACGCTGCGGGAGCGCCTGGCGCGCCTCAACACTCACTCCATCGCCAAGAAAACCACGCGCCTCAGCCGCCTCCTCATGCACGAGGCTGGCATCGTGGCCAAGGTGGGCACCCTCACCCCCCTGCCCTCACCTGCTGCCCCTCCTTGGGTCGTTTCTGAGGCGTTTTGCTGCTCCTGAAGTGCAGAATGGGCAGCACAGGGCTGGGGTGGGGTGGGGTGGTTGATGCTGCCTCCATCATCCCAAGGACCAGTGGGATAGCAGGGATGCAGGGACACACCTCACTCCCCACCCCAGAGCATTGCAGGGCAGCACTTTGGCCCCTAAAGGATCCTTGGGACCCCCCAGCAAAAGGAAGACACCCCAGTGTTCCCCAACACCATGACCACACCAAGTGGTGTTGGTGCCTGCTCCTTTCCAGATTCATGGAGCCCCCCAGGGTCTGCCCTGCCTGTCCCAGCCCTGTGAGCTCCAGGCAGGTGCCTGGCTGCTGTTTGAGCCCGCAGTGATGGGCATCAGCCCTGCCCGTGCTGGTGACAAGCTGCCTCTTCCCTTACAGACTGAGGACAAGGAATACGACAACCTGGAAGAGAAGTTCCAGTGTGTGGCATCCAGTGTGGCCACGCTGAAGGAGAATGTGGCATCCTACCTGGGCCATTTAGAGGTAAAACCTTGACCACCATGGTTGGCCCAATCCCCTCAGGAGCTGTTCCTCAGGCTTGTGGAATACTTTCAAACCAGGAGCTGTTGGGGATGTTCAGGGATTTGCAGCTGAGCTGCTGTGTCAGGGACTTGCACAACATCCAAGGATTGCTCAGGTCCAGAGGAGTTTAAAGCAAAGCTGAGGCTTTGACAACACTGTCTGAGCTGGTGTCATTTGAGAATAATCTGTCCTTAAACTTATCATTATTTCAAGGTCTCAAATGATTGAAAAGGCCGGGTGTTGTTCAGCCTGGGAATTAATAATGTGTATGAGGTAGAAATGTTCCCAGATCAGTCCTGACAACAAACTGCCCTTCTGAAATCACCTGGGTCAGCAGCTGCTATGATTTTTCTCACGGAAATCCCTTGGGGCATCTGAGGAAAATGAAAAGCCTGAGCGCTGGCAAAACATGCAATCCCCAGACACAGCAGGATCAGGAAAAGCTCAGGTTCAGCTGAAAGTTCAGCAGCAATTCCTGGGCTGGAAAGACCTGGCAGGAAAAGATTGGCAAGGGCTGCCCACACAGGATTCTTGGGAAGGAGGAAAGGAGTGTGGTGCTTCCTCCCTTGCAGGCGTTCCTGCTGCCCACCCCGCACCAGTGTGACCTGCAGATGGAGCAGGGACCTGCCCAGCAGCAGCGCCGCCTCTCACAGCTCCTCCAGGGCACCGTTTTCCCGGAGTTTGTGAGTGATCCTTCCATCTCCTTTAGCCCTCCCACCCTCTGCCAGGGCATAGCCGGGAGCTGAGGGCACCCCAGTGTCCTCACAGCCCCACAGAGCCCAGCTGGGCAGAGCCAGGAGAGAGTAACAAGATCCTCCAGAGCCCATGCAGGGCTGGCATGAGCTGCAGTGTGTGTCTGATGGGCATCCAGGGAGATGGGGAGGACACCAGAACACCCCAGGGCAGGGGCAGAGGGTCCTTAAATATGCTCTGGGCAGAGATGTGGGGAGAGATGTGGGGTGAGACTCAGCTGAGACTGCTCTGAGCCATGAAAGGATCCTGCCCAGCTGATTCCACGGAGCACGAGTTTGGAATTGTGTCAGGAATGACCGCTCCCTCCCGAGGGTTTGAGTTGGTTGGCATCCTCTGTGTGTCCCAGGTGCTCCCCACCCCACACCAGCCCCTCCCCAGACCCCCAAGCCTCTTCCCCCCATCCTGTGCTGGCAGCTGCTCCTGTCTGGGGGGCTCACCTGCAAACTGGGGCTCTCTCACCTGGCAGAGGCAGCGTGTGGACAGGCTGGTGTGGCAGCCCCTCTGCAGCCTCTCTGACATGCTGGAGGGGCCCCAGCAGCTGGTGAAGAAGCGCCTGGACAAGCTGCTGGACTACGAGGAGATCCAGGAGAGGAGGAGCGAGGCGGGCAGCGTGAGCTACGAGGAGGAGGCAGCCATGAACACCTACCTGGCCATCAATGACCTGCTGGTGGCCGAGCTCCCCCACTTCAACCAGGTGGCCCTGCAGCTCCTGGGGCAGATCCTGCGCTCCTTCAGCGCCCTGCAGCTGGACCTGGCTGCCCAGGCCCTGCACCACGCAGAAAAGGAGCTGGAGCAGGTGAGTGGGACCCCTCAGGCACAGGAGCTGAGCTTCTCCAGGTTTGGGAGATGTCTCAGATATCAGGGCACTGGAGGTTTGCTGTGGCCCAGCTGCCCTTGCAGACACACATTTGGAAGGATCTGGAAGGATCTCCCTTCCTTCCTGCCTGGGTAAAGCCAAATTTTCTCTTCTGCACTGTCAGAAACTGTCTTGCTTTCTGTTTGTGGACACTGCTGGGAATTTCTTGATGTGCAGCTGTCTGTCTGAGAGATCAGTGTGAACTCAGAGCTCCTGAGAGCCTCGTGCCAGGAAGGAGAGGAGGAGAAAGGCAGGGAGGAGAAAGGCAGCTCCTTCCTTGGCTTGGGGAACAGCCTCCCCCAGCCCCATCCCCCGGGAGATGCTCCCAGAACTCCTCAATGCTCGGGACTCTGAGCCTGATGTTTGTAAATACTGGGAGTGAGGGCTGTCAAAAGCCCTGGGGTGGAGCACAGCCCTGGCCTGAGCCAGGACCAGGAGGACAACAAGGTGCAGCTCACAGGCAGAGAGGAGCACCTTTGATCCTCTGTGCAAGGTGAATTTAGTGGTCAGGTCTGGTCTCTTGCTTCCTCACCTCTTTTCTTCCTCCTGCTTCCCTTCTGCCCCTACCCAGATCTCTTCCCCTCTCAGAGCCCTCCCTGATGCCAGTCTGTCCCCACAGCTGCCCCATGGCCACATGCCCCTGCCCAGCTTCTGGAAGGTGGTGGAGGACTCCCTGCAGCAGTCGAGGGCTCAGCTCCGTGCCTTCTGCCAGGCCTTTGAGACCGTCACACCCAGCCCTGGCACACAGGTAGGGGGCACAGGGCACGTCTCAGGCCAGCTGGATCAAGAGAGAGATGGGACTGTGGCTTCCCAGAGCACAGAATCCCCTTGCTGGCCAGGCTGGCTCAGAACTTGGCCCAGGGGTTGCCACGGTGTTTCCCCCAAGCCCCTGAGAGCAGCTGGCTGGGGATAAGCAGGGGTGAAACAGCTCAGCTCTGCTGGTTCTGGACACTCATCTCCAAACCTGGGGGGTGGAGCAGGGAGTGTGGAGGAGTTTCTCCTCTCAGCCTGTCCCTGGGATGTGATGGTGCAGAAAGGAGAGCAGGTGTGCCTGGAGGGCCTCAGCACCCCGTGTGTCTCACGGAATGCTCCTGTGTCTCGTGCTCCCCACCAGCCTCTGACCCCTGCTGAGGAGAGGAAGGTGCTTTCCCTCGTGAGCAAGCACGGCCCAGACAAGCTCTACCAGGTGACCAGCAACATCAGTGGCAGCAGGGACTTGGACCTGACCTTGCTGAGGGGACAGATTGTGGCTCTGCTGCAGAGCGCCGACACCAAGGGCAACACCAGCAGGTGGCTGGTGGATGCTGGAGGTACTGTGAGCACTGGGGGCAGCCTCTCCTCACCCTGGCACCTCCTGAATAATATCTTTATCCTGGATGAAACAGCAGGCTGTGGTCTCCTGGGTGCTCAGCCCAAGGTCCCCTCAGCTCTGCCATCAGCTGTGAGGTTCAGGTGTCCTGGCTGATTCCCCAGGGGAGCACTCCTGAGGTGTCCTGGCTGGGAAAGGAGAATCCATGCACACAGAAACATGTGGCTTTCCTTTTTTTGGCTGGGATTTCTCCTGGATATCCCCTAGTGATGGACTGGTTGGAGCAGGGTTGCTGTGCCATGCCAGGCAACAGCCAAAATGTCATTCCTGTCTGGTGTAGCCAGTCCTGTGTGTGCCAGGCAGCAGGACAGCCCCATGGCCTGTGTGTGTCCCTGTCCTGCAGGTCCCCGAGGGTTTGTTCCTGCTGCCAAGCTCCGGCCCTACAGCCCACCACAAGTCCAGCAGCCCGTGATGGACCTGCTGACCCTGGACAGTGGCACAGAGAGAAGGAGACATTCCTATCAATTCCCTGAAGCTCCCAGGCCACAGGTGGCCACCTTCACCCCAACGTTCCAGGTGAGAGTGGGGGACATTTCTAGCAGCCCCACCAGCTCCCTGCTCGTCCTTGTGTGGGTGGGAGGGTGGAGCTGCTTTTCCAGGTGTCCTCCTTGCTGGCACCAGGGTGGACAGGGCAAGACAACTCTCCTTGGTGTGTCCCCAGTCCCTCCATCCGTGCCACTGCTGCACTGCCCTCTCAGAATTGCCTGTCCTGCCACATCCTTCCCCCCTTAACTCCCAGCTCCAGCAAGGGTTTCCTCCCTCCCTCCTTCCCTGCCTTCCACAGGTGGTGGCCGGCTTCTCCTTCACAGCCAGGAGCCCGCAGGAGGTGACCCTGCAGGCAGGGCAGCCTGTGCTGGTGCTGGAGCCCCACGACAAGAAGGGCAGCAGGGAGTGGAGCCTGGTGGAGGTGAATGGCCAGAGGGGCTATGTCCCCTCCAGCTACCTGGTGACGGTCCCCGTGCAGGACCCCGCGGGCTGGAGCCTCCCCGTGTGAGCGTGGCCACCATCACCGAGGGCACAGGATGGGAGCAGCCAGCTTGGCACCCGAGGGAACCTCACAGGAAATGTTGGAGAGAGGCAGCCCCCGGCTGGGAAGGTGGTGGGAGGCACCTGGGGGACACGGCCCAGGGACATGGGCACAAGGATGGCACTGGGGAGGCGCCTTTTGACAGGAGGTGTGAGGGTGCCAGGTCCCGTGTGGGTGTTGGCACAAAGCAAAGCAGCACCAGGGAGTGAGGGCGGGTGGCTGCAGATATCCAGGGGTTGGCTGAAATCCCTGCAAGTGGCAAATGCGTCCTGGGGGTGATGAGGCAGCGTCGGTCCTGGTTAGAGCAGGACTGAGCAGCAAAGGTGCAGCACTGCAGAGGGGTGCTCAGCCAGGCAGGGGGCACTTGGACACCTGGGCACTGAGCACCTGGGCACTTTGGGCACTTGGGCATTGGGCAGATGGGCACTGGGCACCTGAGAATTTGGCTACTTGGGTACCTGAGAGTTTGGCTCCCTGGGCACGCGAGTACCTGAGCAATTGCGCACCTGTTGCAGCGCTGCGCTGTGGCCGCCAGAGGGCGCCCCGCACCAGCTCCCAGTGCCCGCTGGGCATTGGGCAGATGCGCTGGTTCGTACTGGGAGCGCTGGTGCGAACTGGGAGAGCGGGGACACAGCCCGGGGGCTCCGCACCGCTCAGGGGGATGGAGATCGCCATTCCCGGGACTCCCGGGCACCCCCGTCCCCCTGCGACCCGCACGGATCCCCGGCGGGTTGACACAGGTCTCGTGGAAGAGGTTTTTGGGATAATCAAACCGTGCTGGTCCTGAGCTCAGGCTCGGTTTGAGAATGGAGACAGCCTCCCTCCCACCATTCCCGAGGGATCCCGGCTCCATGCCTCAGTTTCCCCGTGGCTGCACTGTTAGGGGCTGCTGATGGGGCTGAGGTGGGCAGCCCTGCCGTGGTGCCAGGGGGGATTTGGGGAGCCCCCCGGAACTGTCACCGCACGCTGCCCATCCCTCACCCCCTGCGGGCAGTGGGGCACCCGGCTGGCGTCTGCCCGGCTGCCCTGGGCTGCCCACATCAAAGGTGCCCGTGTGGGCTGGCGAGAGCTGGCACGCCGGGCACTGCCCTGCCCTGCCCACGCCCAGCCACCCACGGGCTCCCCACGGGCCCCAGGATGGCCACGACCACGGGCTGGGCAGCGGGGCAGGGCTGGCACGTCCTCACTCAGCCCTGAGCAGGTGCCAGGCAGGTGGGGACAGTCCCCAGGCACTGCCTTGTGTGTCCCACGGGTGGGGCAGGGCTCTGGTTTGGGGCAGAGTGGGGCTCACCCTCCTTTGTACCTGTGGGGTGGCTGTGGGGCAGCCAGCTCTGCCCAGGTGCCATTGAAATCCCCGAGGAAATGCTCAGCTACACAAAACCTGTTTGGGGACAGCAGTGCCAGAGCTGGGGATGTGTCCTGGGGATGCTCCCAGCGTGGGGAAAGGCTGGTGGGTTCCTCAGAAAGGGAGAATGAGTGGGCTGGAGGACAAGGGGCATTGAGCAGGGGCTGTGTCTGTGCTTGCCCACCCAGCCCAGGCCCTGCAGCCACAGAGCTCACCCCTCCAGCTCCTCTGGATTTTTCCATCCTTAACCAAACCACATCAGGTCGAGTTTCCCTCCCGAATCACCTTGCCCAGCTCCGTGGGGTGCACAAGCAATCAGCCCTGTGCCAGGCCATGGCCTGGTTGGGGCAGCTCCTGCTCCACAGCCCTCGGTGCCTGAGACCCCCCAGAGGGTTAAAGGTGACAGTGGCACAAGGAGTGCTCACACTGCAGCTGTCTGGGCCCCGACCTTCCCTCTGGAAGGAGATCTGGGGTGCTCGGGATTGAGTGGACATCCAGCAGTGCGTGGTTCCTGTCAGGAAGAGAGAAATGAGTTCTTGTGGCTTCTCCAGGCTTTGGATCCCCCCAGTCCTGCTGCCAGCCTCGATGGCCAGGGAACCTTTCCCAGGGGTTTGTCCCCAGGACGGGGCCTGNGGGCAGCTCCTGCTCCACAGCCCTCGGTGCCTGAGACCCCCCAGAGGGTTAAAGGTGACGGTGGCACTGCAGCTGTCTGGACTGCAGCCCCGACCTTCCCTCTGGAAGGAGATCTGGGGTGCTCGGGATTGAGTGGACATCCAGCAGTGGGTGGTTCCTGTCAGGAAGAGAGAAATGAGTTCTTGTGGCTTCTCCAGGCTTTGGATCCCCCCAGTCCTGCTGCCAGCCTCGATGGCCAGGGAACCTTTCCCAGGGGTTTGTCCCCAGGACGGGGCCTGGTCCTTGACTGCAGGACGTGCATCCCTCCCTTCTCTCATGAATTCACCCAAACTCACGGCCCTGCTGCTGCCCTGAGCCTGGAAGTGCCCTCTTGGACTCACGGGCGGCTCTTCCAGCCTAAACATGAAGGGGGATAAAGGGCACAAGTGTGCCTTTAAATAGCCCGTCAAGGACAGGCTCTCCCGGCAGGAATGCTCTGGCTGGCCCGGTGGAACATGCCTGTGCCTGGGGGCACGGGGGGACAGGCACGGAGGGCAGGTCAAGGTTAGGCACGGCCCTGGCCCGCTGCCACCGTGCCATGGCTTGGCACCGGGAAAACAGAGCCGTGCAAGCAGGGAGATGAATGCCAGCCCAGGGGTTTGCCGTGCCCGGGGCAGATCTGGAGGTGACAGCGGAGCCAGGCAGGCGCTGCTCCCTGTGACCCCCCCGCCAGCCCGCTCGGAATTTGGCACCGGCACTGCCCGGCTGCCGGAGCAGCCTCCGGGGCAGCTCCCCTTGTCCCGGAGCGGCTGCTGCGCTCCTGTCCGGGCTGATTCATATCCTGGAGCTGCAGGCATTTGGATGTTGTCCACCCGCGGGGTGTGACAGCGCACGGCCGTGTCCCCAAGGTGCGGGTGCCAGCCCGGGATGGGGCAGCTCCGGCTCTGCTCTGCGTGGCTGCCGCTCTCTGGGGACGCGGTGGGGCCACAAAACACATCCCAGGAGAGAGCCCGGGATGGCAGGAGGATGGCTGAGTGCCCAGGTGCCCGTGTGCCCATCGCCTGTGCTGGGGGCAGGGAGGTGTGAGGAAAAGCAGCTGCCCCGAAAGCCCCAAGCCCAGGCTCCAATCTCAGACCCATCCCCTCACCACGGGACGGAGAAAAAAGGAAGGAGGGAGCCAGGAGGAGCAGGGTGGCTGCCCTGGGCTGAAGGGCACAGCCAGCCCGAGTGGCTTTGGGCACAGAGCTCGAGTTGCCCATGCTGCCAGGCTGAGCTGGCGCCGAGCAGAGCCAGCCCGTGCTGCAATGTTCCCTGCCACCTGCCCATGGGCAAGGTGGCCCACGGGGAGCAGCCCGAGCCCCCGGCCACCCTCGTGTACCAGGAGGAAGGGCTGAGCCCCCGGGAGAGCCAGCCTGGGGCTGCGGAGCGGGAGGGGAGGCGTGAGCAGCAGCGCTCGCTGCAGGCTGGTGCAGCTGGCACCTGAATTGTCTAATAAAGTGTGAAATTGCTTTCATGCTCTGCTACCTTTGCTGAGCTGGACCGTCATTAGGGCCCCCCCGCGCCGCCCGCGCCGGCTGCCGCCGTGTCCCGCTGCTGCCAGCTGAGCCCCGGGCTGCGGCCGTGCCTGGCACAGCCCCCCGGGACCCCCCCGTGCCTGCCGGGGGCTGAGGGTGCTCCCCAGAGTCCCCTCCCTGCCCCTCAGCCCCTCCGCTGTGCCCGCGCCGTGCGACAGCACGAAATGCTGCGGGGGCATCACTGGGATGGGGATCCCTGCTGTGGGGATGGATCCCTGCCATGGGGATGGATCCCTGCTGTGGGGTGGGAATGGATCCGTGCCGTGGGGCTGGGTGCTGCCCTCCCACCCCCTTATCCCACGGGCTGCCCCGGGGCTGCAGGATTAGCTCAGGTCGGAGCCGTGCCCTGCCCTGCCCTGCGGGTTCCGCTGCCAAGGCCCTGCCCTTGTCCATCGATAGGGCTCCATCCCACCCTGCCCGCAGCCACCTCGGACCCTCCTGGGGCTGCAGAGAGCTCCCACCCTGGCAGGGACACAGGGACAGCCCGGCCCCCCTGGCCGGTGGGTGACGAATTGCTCCTGCAGCACCTGGCTGTGCACAGAAACTGTTCTCCGCCTCTAATAACAATAATCAATCATCCTGCTCCGGGCAGGGGATGTGCAAGGTTTTCCAGGGCTGGGGAGCTGCTGGGGCTGGCAGGGGGATTTTGGGGGGGCTCCCCTGAGGGGACACAGAAGCCTCTGCTCCGGTGGTGGCTTCCTCCTGCACTGCCCACCAGGAGGGCAATCCATGCCCACGTACACACCCTGGAAAGTGCCAGCTCCTGGGAGCTGTGCAAATCGGGATTTTGGAGGGAAAAGCAGCTGGAAGGCCAGGTCTGGCATGGGGCACAGGGTGCTCCCTTCTCCAGAGGGTCCCCATGGCAAAGGAGCTGCTGAGTGAGGCCCAGGAAAAGGGATTTCTGCAGGGCTCAAGATACTTTGCCCCAGGGAAGTGGTGCCACGTTTTTCCAGCCACTGATAAAGTTAAACCCTTGATCTGGTTAAAGATTTAGCCCATAAGGCAAACCCGGGTCGGACAGCAATGCTGTTAGTGCCACTGGCTCGGTGACACTTCCGTTTTTTCCTCGTATCTAACCCAGCCCTACTCTGTCAGTGTGAACCCATTCCCCTTGTCCTGTCCCTACTGGGGAAAGGGAGCAGCCAGGGGAGTGCACCCTGACCCAGCAGCATTCCCGAGCCCTCCTCCACTGGCATTCCTCCTCTCCCAGCCTGCACAGCCTGTTCCCAACGCCCCGAGTGTTAATTGAATTACTTCCCCCAGACCTGCCAATGCTTTAGGGACTGGAGCATCTGCACACACCGCGGGCAGCCTGCTCCGTGCCTGCTCCATCCCTGCCCTGTCCCTGCTCTGTCCCTGCTCCTGCTCAGCCCTTCCCTTGGGATGCACCAGCTGCAGGGAAGGAAAACAGAGCCAGCAATGACAGGGCCAGGTTGGTGTGGAGGTGCAAACGCCCCGCATTGCAAAGATTCCCGGAATGAAGGGGATGGAGTCCAGCCAGGAGCCCCAGGAGCTGTGGGAACACCTCGGTGAGGGCTACAAGCACCCAGAGGGGCTGGAAAACATCCTGCTCCCCTCGAGGCCTCACTGTTTTGGGCACTCCCCACAGCCCATCGGAGCTGTTCCTTCATCCCTGCCCGAAGGAGGAGATCTGCGGGTCTAAAATCTGCCTTTTCAGGCTGCTCCCGACAGGAGCTACAAGCTGCAGACGAACCCTTTTGTGAGCCCGACCGCATCCCCGGCTGGGATTTACCTAAAACAGCCCCAGGGAGGAACGGCTGGGCGGGGATGTGGGGGGAGAGGGAGGGAGGGAGGGAGGCTGCCTGGTGTTTGTTTTTACTAATGAAGCCCCATAATCAAATCATTTCAATTTTAATTGTAAAGCCAGCAGGCAGATTTCTGTCTCCAGATGGGACGTGATAGGAATAGTTGAAGGCTGGGCACGTTCTGCCACTCACCTTAATGCTCGGAATGAGGCAGATGGAGCAGCACTGGGGAGAGCTTGGGAACAACCTGGGCCTCCGGGGATGAGGATTTGACCCAAAGCCTCTCCTGCTTTGTTGACCCAAGGAAACCAGCCCTTGGCAAGATGTGCTGCACCATTCCCAGCTCTGAGCAGGGGAGGCAGGAGCTGTTTTCTCTGCTTTTATCTCCCAGCTCTGCCAGGATACATGAAATCTATTTGTGGCTTCCACTTACCATCTCATTTCTTTGGGTGTTTGGACTTTGGGAAAAGAGGAAAATAAAGAAACTGGGTCATTTTCTATTTATTTGGAAGAGCTGAGATGTTAACCCTGCAGCTGCACAGAGCTCTGCTCACGTCTCTGTGGGACTGGCAAACTTGGAACAAGCGATGGGGGAGAAGAGAAACCTCCTCCACAGCAAAGAAAATGTGTCTTTTCCCCAGCTTCTTGTTCAGGCTGGGGGGAACTGGGTGCACTGGGGTTGGGATTGCTCTCCCAATCTAAAGCAGTTCCCTCAGGCAAAACAAATGGAGCTGGGTTGCTCTGGGAGTGATGAAATCCTCCAAGGAGAGGCATTCCCTGCTGCCTTCCAGCCCCCAGCAGTCACCCAGGGGTGCAGGGTGGGCATAGAGGGGTGCCAGGGAGGGGGAATAACTCCTCTCCTCCCCACCAGAGAGGTTTGTTTCTCCCAAAGAGGATGAGGCCAGAGGTACAGAGTGATCCAGGCAGGTCAGGCCAAGTATGGAATACCTTGTTCTCCTCTTTGTGCCTTCCCCACAGCCATAACGGGGCAGAGCCCAGCTCTTATCAGGGCTGGCTGCTGCTGCTTTCATCTCCTGGAGCTGCTGCCCTCCCCATGCCCACAGTCCAGCTCCCAGAGCTGACAGCATTTCTGGAATCCCCTGGAAGGGATCCAGGTGGGGAATGCCAGGCACAGAGCAGCCACCAGCATCCCTCTGGCCAGGCCTCCTCACTCTTATCAGCTCTCCCTTTTCATGCCTGAGTCATCGGGGACAAGAGCATCAAATCAGAAATAAAGTCATTACCTCGCTAAGCAAATACAGATGAAAACCTCACTTTATTTTTTGAAATCGGAGCCCTGGCTCCTGAGGGCTTGGAGTGGCACCTTCCCTCTGCCAGCCTTCCCTTGGCTGGGTCTGCTGCAGCCCCAGGGACACCCTGGGTGAGGAGAGGAGAGACCCAGGGGCACTGCCCTAGCAGTCCATGGATTTCCTGGGGAGCCCTGTGCTTGGTGCCCTCTCACACTGCTGGCTCCAGCTACACGAACTGGGCACATCCAGCGGGAGTGACACCCCTCCTGCTGTCCCTGTGCCACCCATCCCTGCTGCCAGCACAGCCCCTTTTCCCCAGGGCTCATCCCTGGGCACTTGGTGCCTGCCACGTGTCTGTGGCTCACCATCCCCATCCCAGCGCCGATCCGGGATTCTGCTCTTCTCCCTCTTTTTTTACATATATATTCTTTTTTTTCTTTTTTTTTCCTTTTTTTTTTTCACCTACCGTGTCCAAATGGGAATTAAATTGAGGCCACTAAACCGATTTGTGCTCGGTGCAGGCAGCGTTTGTTTCAGCCCCGGCTCCCCAGCGCCTGCCAGGCTCGGGCTGGGAGCTGCAGTGTGCTGGCTCCTGCCCGGCGTGCCCCTGCCTGCCCCACGGCAAGGCAGGGCTGGGCTTGAGCCCAACCACACCAAAACGTGTGCCCGAGCAATTTTATCCTCATGTGAGCCGTGCTTGGGGCAGCGTCAGCTCCTGCTGTGGCTGCGCCTGACCCGCGGCCCCATCCCCGAGGGTTCTCCCGGTGTCCCGGGGGTTCTCCCACTGCAGCCCTGTGGGGAGGGGATGGAGACAGGCTGGGCTGCCTCCCCCACAGCCTGGCTCGGCCTCAGGGGCTCAGGCAGCATCACGAGGAAAAGGGGATGAGCTGGAGCCAGGGAGGAGGCTGTGGGACACACGGGGCAGGGGCTGGGGGTGCCGGTGACCCTAGGGTGTCCTGCCAGGGAGGAGCACCCAGCTGGCCCTCAGTGACCACTGAACCAGGCAGTGCCACCCCACCAGAGCTTATTTTTACCAGGCAGGAGCAGGAGGAGGAGGGATGCTGGCCATGGGTGAACTTGTTCCCCTGCCACGCAGGAAAACGTCCCTGGAAGTGCCCGAGGACAGCAAAGGAGGGCAGACCTGAGTGTGCTGGGAGGGAACAGCTGCTGGGAATTTAAATGACTGCCCGTGAATGCTGGGTTTGTTTTGTCCCAGCCATGGCTCTGCTTTGCCTGGGCCAGGCAGCATTCAAACCCCGCTGCTCACGGGGCTCTGCACATGGAGCTCCTTTGGAAAAGCCAGGGAGAAACCTGAGCTGGAGAGGAGTCCTGGAGCAGCACCCTGAGCCTGCTCTGCAGAGAAACCCGTGCAGGCAGAGCCACAGCAGCAGGGATGGGCAAGAGCTGGGTGGGCTCTTCCCAGCGCCTCCAGCCAAGCTTTGTTCCCGTCTGCCAGAAGGAAAAGTGATGGAAAGACAAGAGACAGTCAGGAAGTGAGGGAGGTGTGCTTCCTGCATCCTTCCTGCATCCTTCCTGCATCCTTCCTGCACAATTCCCTCTCCCCCTGCCCGATGTGCCGTGGGGCTGCGCAGTGCAGGCAGAAATTTCCAGGGACAGCCTCGGGATAAAGCTCTCAGCTGGCCCTAGAGCCTGGGACAAGGAATGCTGCCCCTGGAGCCTGGGACAAGGAATGCTGTCCCTAGAACCTGGGACAAGGAATGCTGCCCCTGGAGTCTGGGACAAGGAATGCTGTCCCTAGAGCCTGGGACAAGGAATGCTGTCCCTAGAGCCTGGGACAAGGAATGCTGTCCCTGAAGCCTGGGATATGGAATGCTGCTGCCCCGTGACTCTCCACGGCTCCCTGGGGAAATGGAGATGCTGCCAGGCACTGTGGTTTACAACCTCAGCGCTGGTGCAGGCTGCCAGATCCATGCCCTGAAAATCTACTTTCGTAGGGATAAACAGGATTTCTTATTCCTGTTGCTAATGTGATATCAGCACTCTGCAGCGCAGATGTTTTAATAACACATAGTTCTTTTAATGAAGGGACTTAAGCTAATTTACTTCCCCACATTTGTATATGTCCTATTTGCTCATTTATTCATGCAGTAAATGAAATTAAAGTTGCTAAACACTTAGAAAATGACAAATACATTGGAGAAGTGCACCTGTGTATTAGAATAAGGAGCAGGAGCTGCTTTCCTGGCACAGAGGCTGCCCAAGGCACAGGCTGCTGGCTGGTTCTTCCCTTCCTGTGCAGCCACTCAGGCTGGAGGGGAAGGCAGCTGGGCACTGCCAGACCCCATTCCCAGGGAATGGTGCTGACAGTTGTGACAACCGCTGCATTTTTATTTTTATCATCCCGCCAACGCCGCTCTTTAGATCAGCTTTTATTAAAAATAAATAATGCTTTTAAAGCTGCTGCTGGGGCACCAAACTGTGACAAAGGCCAGGGAGGCGGTGCTGAGGATGATTAATGTGATTTTTTCCAGTGAAATACTGTAGCAGTTCTCCCATGCTGAGGGCTTTGCTGATGGGTGTGGGAAGGATGAAGGTGCTGGGTGCTGTTCTCAGCCTGGCACCTGGAGCAGGTGGGCACAGGTCTGGCTGTGGCCTCACCCTCTCCCAGGCCAGGCTTTGATGGCAGAGGTCAGGAATAAGCCAAAGGGAGGTTGAGGCACAGAGCCCTCCCAGCCCCTTGGATGTGTCCATCCCTTCTTTTTCCTTTATCCTTCACACCTGCCCTCAGCAGGCCCGGCCAGCCCAGCCCAGCTGGGAGGTGAACACAGCTCAGTGTGAGAATGAGCAGTGAGAATGGACAGGGAATGTTCCCTGACACCCATCCACACCCTGGAGCTGCAGGGATGTCACCCATCCATCGTGTCACCATCCAGGACAGGGCCATGCCGGGCACATCTGCATCACGTGTGGAGGCTTCTCCCACACTGCAGCCTCCAGATGAGGGTGAGCAAACCTCCAGCACCTCGGGAAAACCCCCAAAGGTTGTGCAAGGCTGGGCTTGCTCCCCCTGGGCAGACTCACCCAGCACAGGCTTCTCAGGAAGGGACACCAGTTCTTCCCAGTCTGAGCACTGGTGTGATGGCACAGCTGCCTCTGCTCATGGCCATGGGGACTGGGCTGCAGCTCCTGCCCTACTGGGACAGCCCCAGCTGTGAAACCCCTGCCATGATCGAGGCTTGTGGCTGCATCCTTGCTCAGAGCTTGTCCCAACACCTGAGCTTTCCCCGCTTCCAGCTCACGGCAACCAGCGGGAAAAGCAGCCAGCAAAACCGTAGGCAAACATTTTGGGCATCCAAAAATCTGCCTCTCTGAGCGCAGTTGGGCTCAACAGCTCGGTGGGGAATGGCAGGCACTCGGTGTACAGATGGGGAGGCAGAGAGAGCCGCTGCCCCGCTTTGCTCCCGGTGATTTTCTCCGCCAGGGAAAAGTGCTGCCGGCCCCTGCCGCACTCCCGTTATCCTGCTCCCTCCCCTCCCCTGCCTTTCCAGGCCAGAGCGTTTCTCAAACTGTGCTTTATCCCATCCCTGCTGCTCCTTTTCCAGCCCCACCAGCACCGCTAATAATAACAGCCCTACAAAATCCTGCCTGGTCCCAGCGCTGCGAGCCCCCGGCCGCTCCCAGCCCGAGCCTGCGCCCTCCCCAGCACGGAACGCGTGGGCCATGAATGGCACAGCGCTCTCTCCTCCCCCAGTTGTGCAATTCGGGCTGTTGGGATGCCATCTCCAACCTCCCCCCCCTTCCCCGGGCTCGCCGCTCCTGGGAAACTCGTGCCCATCCCTGTGGCAGGCGGAGGAGCGAGGCGGCTGTGTTCTTACCTCTCTCCGGAGCCGGGGAGCGCGGGGAGAGCTGGAAATAGCCCTGGCTGACACAGATACCTGTGCGGAACAGCAGGGGCCTGCACTTGCCGTGGTAATTGCATACTGCATGGCGATGAGTCAGCCGGAGCCCCGCTCGGGCAGCACGAGGCTGCCCTGCCTCCCGCACCGTGCGGGCAGCGCCCGCCGAGCCCAACCCGGGCCCCGTTGCCGGGGAAATTGATGCTCCCCCCGTCCTCTGGAAGGGGGGCCCGAAGCACAGGAGCGGGGAGAGGATGGCAATGAGAGCATCTTGCAGCTTTTTAAGCTCTCGAGATGCTTTCAAGTGCCAGGGAGGCTGTGCGAGCTGTGATTTGCTGCATTATTTCTGTTGCTATCCCTGCACGGGGAGCTCCTGTGTGCAGAAGAGCTGCTTGCAGCAAGTCAGCATCCAAACACTGCTTGTTCTGCGGGGGGCTGAGCCCCACAGCTGCCATCAGCCACAAGGGACTGGGGACCACCCTGGGACCAGCCCTCAGCACTTCCCAGGGTCTCTGGGACCCCCCTTTATTTCAGCCACAGGACACCGGAGCAGTGCCAGCTCAGCCCGAGCTCCTCGGCAAGAAAGCCCCAGCAGCAGAACTCTCCATCCTCTTCCTCATCCTCCTCCTGGGGCTCAGGGGCTGCCTGGCTGCCGGCGATTGCACTGTCAGGGCATTAATAAATGATCAGTCGGCAAACTTCCACCAGGGAGCTTCGCTTCCTCTCCTCCAGTGGTGTTCAGAGAGGGAGAACCAGGGGACAGCAGCTATTCCCAGGAAGAGGGGCTGGAGGGGGTGGCATTTCCCCAGCCGGGCTGGCGGCTCCCCAAGCTCCTCCACAGCTGACTTCACCTTCCAAAGGGATTCGGGTGGAGCAGGAGGAATAGGTAAAATCAATGAGAACCTATTTGGCGGGGTAAAAGAATGTGGTTTTATTTATAGCGCTGGCTGGAGCTGAAGTGTCTCCTGCTCAGGGAGACAGGGCTGAGGAGCAGCAGAGCAGTGTCTGCACAGGGCTGGGAGTGCACCAACACCTGCTGCCCCCTCCCCACCATCCAGCCCCAATGAGCCTCCAACTCCCCAAAGTGCTGAGGGTGGCTTTGGTCACCAGCCTGGCAAGGGGGGGACACCTGTGGAGGGGTTTCTGCTCTAACAGCAGGTCTGTGTTCAGGAGGTGCTGAGAACCAGCCCCTTCCACCACCCATGTCCCACCAGGGCTGCAGGAGCTGGGGACAGTGGTGGCCTGTCACTGTGGGGGATGCTCAGAGGACAGCTGGTGACAAGGGAGGAGGTGGTGCTGTGAGATGGAGGCCCAGGGACAGACAGAGGCAGCCTGGCAGGCTGGGAGTCACGAGCCAGGAGATGCCCATGGACATCCCTGCCAGCAACAGCTGCTTGGGGAACAGCAAGTCCTTGCTCAGCAGTGCTGCAGATCCAAAGCGTTTCCCTTCACTGCTCACTGCCTTGGCCAGCTCTGCTGGTGCAGGAGGATCAGGACCCGCTCTGGTGATCATGGCATGTCTCAGGGATGAGGCTGTTAAAGCAGAGAAAGGAAGAGATGCACCCAGACTCTGAGCAGCCTCCAGGGACAGGCAGGAGGAGTTGTCCTGCTTTGAGCCATCAGCAGAGGAGGGTGAGGCCAGCCAGCCACTACAATGCCTCTCACTCCTGCTGGGAGCAGCTGGCAGCAGGATGGTGGGGATACAGAGGATGGCCCAGCTCCTGGTGCTGTCCTGCCAGACAGGGATGGGCAGTGAGAGGAGCCCAGGCAGCACCACCAGCACCAGAGGCAGCTCGACTGGCAGGAATGAGGCAGGGAGAGGCCAGTGGGGTGACATGGATGGGCTGTGACAGACACTGGCAGCACAGTGTGAGAGCTGCCAGAGCTGTGGGAAAGCCGAGCTCAGCTGGAGTGGAAGGGACACGGGGGACACAGAGAAGATGGTGCTGCTCCCATGGCTGGCTGGTGCCCTGTGCCAGGCTGCTCTGGGGCAGCACGGGGGGAACACCGAGCCTGCAACAGCAAGGGGCAAGCTTGGGCTGCAGGCTGGGATGTCAGGCAGTGCAGAAAGAGCAGTGCAAGATCTCTGGCAGCGTGTTCCTTCCCCCAGATGAAGCGAGGCACAGGATGAGCCGAGTGCCCTGGGCTGCTGCCAGCCTCTCATCCCCAGGCAGAAGGGGCCGGCTGGCCCTGCTGTGCCAGAGCAGCCTGGGGAGGAGGACAGGCTGCTTCAGCTGCTGTGGGTGTGCTGCTTCCTCGGACAAATGAGTCACTGAAAGTGCCATAAGGAGTCAATGGGCATCCTGGTCCCCTGCTCAGCCCACACAGCTGGTGGGCAGCGTGAGCCATCGTGCAGGAGCCTTCCCTACCCTCCGCTGCCTGGGCTCTGCCTCTTGCTGCAGGAAATTCCCATCTGTTTCAACGATGCATTCACAAAATCCCCTTCTTGTTCCTTTGCCACCACATTTGTCTCCTCCTAGGTTTTTCTCTGCAGTAACTGTGTGGATTTACCTCCACAGCACGCTGCAGGCTGCAGTTTGGGAGAGGAGCAGGCTGCAGGATGGGGCAGGCTGGAGCCCTGTACAACATCCCCCTGCATGGGTGCATCCCTCCAACCCTCAGTGCTGGCCCCAGGGTCCTCTGAGGGAGCTGCAGCAGTCTCTGCTCCAGGGAAAGAGCTGCAGAGAGCCTGGCAGGTGGCACAGTGGTGGGGAAGGACCCCTTCAGGAGAGGGGCCTGGGGGCTCTGCCGCAGCACAGAATGTCCATGGTGTCCAGGTGTGACTGCAGGAGGGCTTTGCTGGCACAGTGGGACATCACTGTGACATTACTCCACAACGATGCCGAGGGAATCTGGAGCAGGAATGGCAACCTCTAAACCACCAGAGGCTCAGCCCTGCTCCCTGGACAAGCTGGATCTCAGAGCCAGGAGCCCACTCAGCACCCATTTGCCCTCAAAATCCACTTTTATTTCCTAGATCCCCTCCAGCCCCAGGGGCCAGTCCCTCAGCCCTACGGCAGAGGGGACATCAGACTTTCACTCCGTGCTGACCATGAAGCAAAACGGAGCCCTCCTGTCAGCAGCTGAGGAGGAGGAGGCAGGAGCTCCCAGGTGCACACGGCTAATGAGGCACAGAAAGCGCAGAGGGAAAGCAACACTCTGTCCCTGTGCTCGTGACTTCGGGTGAAGAATGAGGCTGAGCCGAGCGCTGAGCGGGGCTGCGGGGAAGGGAAGGCAGAGCTCGTGGAAAGGAGCCAGGCAGAGAAACTCAGCGAAACCCCAGGGCACGGCACTGCCAGCCGCGGTGCCCCAGCGAGCAGCCAGCATGAATGGGGAGCGCTCCGGGGGAGGGAGCGCTCTGCAGGAGCCTGGGGACACCTTCCCCTTCAGCTGCCCCCAGCTCACCCCGTCACCAGCTCACAGAGCTCCTGCCAGCACACAAAGCTTTCCCCGGTCCCCAGAGACAGCGGCCACCACGCCAGTCCCCCCTGGGGCTGCATTTCACAGCAGTGCCAAGCAGGGAGTGTCGCCAGGCGGGGGGCTGGAGGGGGACCCGCCGGGGATGTTGTAACCCGGAGGAGCCCCATTTGCCGCTGCCTCTCACTGCCCGCTCCTTACAACATTTTGCCGTCCACAAACAGAGGCAGCTGCAACGTGAGAGCGAGGGCGGGCGGTCGTGGGGCCGGGGTGGCTCCTGCCCAGCCGGCGCTCATTGGCTCCAGCCCCTGTCCCACGCCTGGCCTTTGGCAGGCTCAGGGTACCTTCAAACCCTGTCCCCTCCTGACCGCTGGCCTAATGACATTACTCACTCGCTGTTGTTTTGAAAGGACATTTGCAAGCTTTTCCTGTTATATTTTACCTCGGTAATGTTATCCCCAACCCCTCCGGGCTGAGCATCGGGTTGCTGCTGCTGTGGCAGCGGAGCGGTGCCACAGAGCGGCTCGGCAAGGACTGCCAGGCCAGGGTGGGCACAGGGGGCTTAACTCTGCTCCGGAGTGCCTGACACCTCTTTGAGTCCATAAACACAGAAGTTGGAGCTCTGGCAGCCCCCCTGCTGTCAATGCTCAGGGTCTGGTTGAGGAGGAGAGCTGTGAGCACATGGCAGAGCTGCCCGGCTCCTGTGCACAGGGCAGGGTGTGTGACACGGGCAATGTGCTGTCCCATTCACACCACGGCATTCCAGACACCATCTCTACCCACCGCAGGTGTTTCTGAGGCTGCCACATGACTGGCTTCTGAGAAAGTGGAGACAACACCACTTATAACATCTTGTCCTCCTTCGCCTCTCTCCTGGTGCTTCCAAAGCCCTTTTTATGAGTGTTATTCAACCAATTCCTCCAGAAGCTGCGGGGCACAGGGAAGTGGTGTGATCTCCATTTCATAGGTGAAAAGAACCAAAAGGCACAGAAAAATACTTGGACTGTGCAAAAGTCCAGAGTAGTCAAGAGCCGAAGCTGGGCAGGTTAACAACAACTTGCAGCCACGTGAGCAACTGCACTTCATCCTGCAGGATCCCGCTGAAACCCAGAAGCAGCAGAAAATCCACTTGGCCAAGATGCCCCCATTGTGCTCTGCTGTCCTGTGTCCCCCTCCCACCACAAGGGCAGCCTGACCCTAACGGCACATCCAGCTTTGCCTGCAGGGCTGGAAGAAGCCCTAACCTGTCTGTTCAGAGAGAAATGAGGCAGTGCAGGCTGGGCTTTGCTTTCCTCATGCTCCTCCATGCCTGAGGGTGGCTGCTGCCAGGGTGGGTGTCCTGCAGGCTGTGACCACTGGAGGCGGGGAAGGGCTCATGTCCTCGGGTTAGAAAGCAAGGGAGGAGGAAATGTGCTTGCACACGGACCAGAAGGAAAAAGGTATTTCCGAAAACCCCAGCTATGCACAGCTTGATTTTGGAATGACAATTCTCAAGTAATTCCCATGAATGTTACTTCCTACTTGAGTGCAGCTGGTGCAAAGGAAATCACGAGATACTTGAGTGCAAACCTTGTCTTTTGTGCAATAAATTCCTCCCAAAGGACTACTCTTGTGGTGAGGCCTTCCAGCCCTGCTTTTTGCCCTGATGGGCAAATATCCCTTCTCTCCTCAGCTCATCTTCATCACGCTGTAGCCTTCACCACTTGTATCCCCTGCAAAGAAAGGAATGCACATCAGATCACTGGTCACCTGGGAATTTGAGTCTCAGTCTTCAAGGAATTGCACATGCCCCAGAGCAAGGCAATTTCCTTCCTTGGCCTTGAGGACTCTGCTGTGCCCAGTGTGAGCTACAGCTGTGAGTCCTGGCAGGGCATTCCAGGGCCCAGGCCTCCCACACATGGGAAGAGAAGTTTTACTGCTGGCAGGGCAGCCAGAAAAGCACCTTGGGTAAGTGTTTTGGCACTTGATAACAGTAATTAATACTAGAGTGCACAGCAATGAGGAAGAGTTGCTTTGTCCCATCCCAGCAGCCAGGCCACCCTGGCCTCCAGCTCTCATCAGTGTGACACAACAGACGCCGTCCCTGACATCTCCTTTTGAAGCAAGGCTTGGGGATCATCAGGGAAAATCCAGTGTTGCTACACTGCATGGTGTTCACAACATGTCCTGAACAAAAGGGAGGCCAGAGGGAATTAAAAGAGTGTCTGGAAACTGCTCTGCATTTGAAACAACAGCAAAGAGAACACGGACAGGCAGTGGGCCTTTCCTGTCAGAGGAAGAAGCACTTTCTGTTCACCCTCAGAGCCTGGCACAGAGCTCCCCACCCCGAGAGCTCCACATCGCTTTGCTCCATCAGCTCTTTACAGTGACCCTGCAGGCCTGTCTAGGCAGTCTGAGGGGATGCAAGGCTCTGGAGCCATTAGGCTGCAGGTGTTGCCACTTGGTTTGTTGTGTATCAGCTAATTCAGGCTGCAGTGCCAAGCCCTGCTCTTTCCCATGTAATTGCTACGGGTAAGTAAATAGAACATTCATGAGATTTTTGGTCCCATCATTAATTATTTCTGAAAGGGCTTTTAGGATACGCCTCAAAACCCCAGACAGAAAGATGACGTGCGTGACATCAAGATGCTCGCAGCGGCAGCTGAAACGAAAACAAAGAAAATCAGAAGATCTTTTGCTCCTTTTTACTCTTTACTGCAGTTTCCTGGTCCCACTTCAATGCAGACCCACAGAGCCTGGAAGTGACCCCTGGCCCAACTGCGGCTCTCAGGGTTTATGTATCTCCACGTGGGGTGATCTGGGGACTGTTGAGAGGTGCCTGGTGCTGCTGGGTGCCCCCACTTTTAAACTGTGGCAATTTTAAGGTGCGCACAGTGGCGTCGCTCAAAGTGGGCTCCCTCTGCGTGAGTGTCCCTGGGGAAAGCACTCAGGCAGGAACTACGGCACACTTCAAAACCTCCAGAGAGAGCCTGGATATTCCCCCTTGCTCTGACACGCTGCACCCAGCGCTCACTCGGAGCCACCCAGGGGGCCGTGCAGCGGCAGCGGGTGCTGCTGGGCACCCCCACTTCGACGGGGTGGCACTTGCAAGGGACGCACAAAGCGGTGTCCCACGCGTGTCTGCAAAGCCTTCGGGGCGCTCCCTCGCAGCGATCCCCTCCAGTGCCCGGCTCCCGCAGCCGCGGGCGGGGGCTGCGGGCGGGGGCTGCGGGC
>VWYP01029207.1:0-79872 GCA_013400435.1 Pycnonotus jocosus | reverse complement strand
AGGGGGCTGCGCGGTGGGGGCTGCTAGAGCCGGGCTGTGGGATGAGTCATGCCCAGCGTCAATTCCACGCATACGGGCTGGGATCTTGGGGGATGGAGGTTTTGGGGGGGGCGGTGTGTGCGACAGCGACAGGGGTCTCGGTGCTGCGAGTCGCCGGCTCCAAAATGTGGATGGGCTGTGTTTTGGACGGAGCTGGGTATTTAAATCAGATTAAGGCTCCTTGGCAGCTCCGGCGGGATCACGAGAGCGAGCCGTGCTGGCTATAGGGCTCGCATGCTTTTCCATTTTGGGGGCTGCAAGAGAGGCGCTATACAATAAACCGGGCAGGAGCCGGAGCTGGGGCTGAGCCCGAGCACGGCCGCGCATTTCGCAGTCGGCTTGATGAGGCTGCTGCAAGTGGGAAGAGTTTTCTGTAGTTATGTATCATTCCCCCCGACCCTTCACTTTCATAACCACGCATTACAAAATAGCTCTGATTGTGAAGCGAGCACATTCATCCCAACCCTTGCTCTCTCCCCAGTTCAGCCCCGCAATTGCAAACAGCAGGAGCGCGTGTGTTTGTGAGGGAACAGCACCGGGGGCTAATCCTGCCGCCGTTTGGGTTCAAAACAAACAAGGGGCTCGAGACCGGGTAAATCAGATTTGCCCGCGGTGCGTGTGCCAGACAGAACCAGGCAGGGCTTGCCACCAGGCAGATTGATGTAGTCCCGGCACCTCTGCTCAGCATGCAGCAGCGCCAGAGCGCTCCGGCTTGGCACGGGACCGGGGGCAGAGCAGGGGGGAGGCAGCCCGCCTTCTTAACCAAGAGCTGCTGACAGGTTGATTACAGCA
The DNA here is from genome assembly GCA_013400435.1 of Pycnonotus jocosus. Taxonomy (NCBI): domain Eukaryota; kingdom Metazoa; phylum Chordata; class Aves; order Passeriformes; family Pycnonotidae; genus Pycnonotus; species Pycnonotus jocosus. The sequence continues at coordinate 79,041 of VWYP01029207.1, read as the reverse complement.
GGAGGGTCAGGAAAGGTGAGAAGCGGGCCGAGATTTTGTAAGCAAGTTTGTGGGGTTTTTCCATTTTATTATTGCTGAGGGATTACCGTCGGCTGGTTGTGTGGGACACTGTCCCTCAGAGTGGGCTGCTCGTGTGGGATGCCATCCCCTGGAAGTGCGGCAGAAGAGACCTGGTAAATCAGATTTGCCCAGCTCTCACCTGGCCCATTGCTCCCTGAGCAGGTGAAAGTTCCTAGCTCCACTTCCCTGTGGTAACCCTCCTGTTCTCCATGTGTTAACCATGACATGAAAAAAATCCCTTATGGCTGCAGCACGTGTCTGGAGCCTTGTTTCTCTTTTTCTTTGCTTTTTGGTCAGCATTCGATGTGCCAATTTAGGAATCTTCTTCCAAAAAGGGACTGCTAAGGGAGAGGGAAAAAAAAATCCTAAGAATTGTCGTCCTTCTCTGGTGCAAGCCCCACCATGTTGTGAACATTCCCTGGAAAATTTGGAACTGTGAAATGGCCTGTGCTGAAATGAGAGCGCGTTGATGAAACGCAGTTGGCTGTGTCCCCTGTTTTCTCTCCCTGTCCCCGATGTGCTCTCTGCTGGAGGGAGCAGCACAGGTAGCGCTGGTCCGAAGTCTGCAGGTGTGGGAGGAGAGGAACAGCGAGGGCACCGTTGCAGCTCCCGTGCAGCCCCTCTGTGCTCTCCCATCCGGTGCCTGCTTTCGATAATTCCATTTCCTCTTCTGTCCCCACACGTGCTGAGGGGCTGAGGGCTGAGATGGGAAGAAAAGAGAAGAAGGAAAAAGGAAGAAAAAACCAGCCCCCCTCAGCTATGATTTGCATGCGTTTGCTTAAGAACCGCCTGAAGTTGTAAGCATGTGTTGTGCCTGTACCTTAACCTCTGATGAAACTGGGGGAAGGCTCCAGCCCTGGCTCTGTCACATGCTGCCTTCTAACTGGGAGCGGGAGGCGGGCCGGGCTGGCGCTGACGTCTCTCCCCATTACTACTGTACGAGCCTGTGCTTACAACTGGGTTACTGCCTGCTCCGTGGGGCCCCAAAGCTGCTGCCCCAGAGACCCCCAGTGCTCCAGCACGACAGCACATCACCCTGAGAGGCTGCGGTGTCAGGAGGCCACGGGGTGATGAATAGGAGCCGTTTCCTTCGTGGAAATTTTGAGGAACTGGGACTCTCCTGCTCTCTCGCCCATGCTCCTCCCCAGTCCTCGCTTTTGCAGTCGGTTTTTGGGAAGGGCACAGTTGGTGCGGGTGCCAGGTGATCCTTCCTCTCCAGGGGAGGGATCCTGAACAGGGTTCTGGGGGAGATGCACGGGGAAGGTTTGGCAGGGGTGTCTGCATCAGTCCTTTATTCATCAGGGTTTGTGCTGAGGGTGCCTGCTAACCTCTATTTACGTATTGAGGACAGCGATGATTCACATGGTACCTGCATTGCTACAGAAAGAAAATCAGGGTTTTTCACTTGATATCTGCCTTTCTCCTGCCAACTCCTTTTTTTCTTTTTTTTCTTTTTTTCTTTTTTTTTTTTGCAACAGAAAAAAGTGATTTTGTTCTGCTGAGCCTCAAAATGTGTCATTTCTGGGCCTGCTTAATCCATTTTGTGCAACTCTGCTGCTCAGAGGTATGAAGCTGGTTGTAGCTGGTTCATCTGCTGGCACCAGGCACTGGGAAGTGCCAGCCAAGCAGCTCTGCCCAGAGCACCACGGAGCAGCTCTCAGCATCCCTGCAAGAGGCTGGAGCACTGTGCCTCTTACGGCTTCAATTCGTTTAAAAACCTCAAAGTGCAGCAGAAGTGGGGGGGGGAACCCACTAAAAAACCAGGGTGCTTCTGGGAGGGATGTTTAAAGATCACATGAACTGAAATACAATATTCCCTCTTTAACTTCTCAGCCTCCTGCTAACAGCATAATCCATCGATGAGTGCAGGAGGCACAGCGCTGGGTTGGCATTTCTGATGATGAAGTGAAGATGCATCCCTAATTTCTGATAGTCCTCACTAAGCTGACTGATACCCTGCTTTTTCTGTGGCTTTTCTCTCAAAGATTTGGGGTGGGCTTGGACGACAGACAGCCTGAGGGCCTGTGCAAAATGCATCCTCAGCTGCATTGCTGCAGCGTGGGTCAAAGGGCTGCTGCAGTGGCAGGGCTGGAGAAGGCTGAAGTTTTCTAGGAAGCAGGGTGGCTGTGTCCTGGTGGTTGTCACTGTGCTGGAGCAGGGGTTGGAGGGTGCTGGGGGTGCTGGTGGCTGTCCCCACCACAGCAGAGGCTACAGAGGCTGGTGAGCACAGCAGAGTCTGAGCTGAGCCAGGAGAGAGAGAGCAGCCAGCAGCAGCTGGAGAGAGGGGAGGGCTGGGCTGGAAGCTGCCCCTCAGAGCCTCCTCACACACCTGCCTGCCTTCCCCCCAAATTCTGACCAGTGTTCCCCACCCTGGCAGTGCCCCAAGGGTGCCCCACGCCAGGGGTTTCCCCCACCTGCCTGCACATCTTTGCCCTGCTCTCATGCTGTAATGGAAAGGCACCTCTCCAACAGGTGAATAATTAAGGGCTCAACAAGGGCCTCCAGCAAAGGGAGCTTTGTGAGGGAGAGGGATCTCTCTCACATTAACCTTTCCAATGTCAAAAGCCTTTTTGTAGGGAGGAACTCCACTTACACGAGCTCTTTGGCACGGATGGCTGTCTAATTAAAAATGCTCTGGGAATGCCCCTTCCACCCCCAAACTCCTGGTTTTGGGGAATGCGTCCCATGTCCCTGGTACAGGGCTGGGGACAGGGATGTCACAGGCTGGCTCCTGGCAGATGGTTTGCTGTGGTGCCAAGGGCAGGAGCTCCCCTTTGCGGGGCTGGAGGCTGTGGCAGAATATGGGAGCTGCAGTGCTGTGTGACAGGGCAAGGAGAATGGATTCAAAGGGTAGGGTTAGAGTAGATACTAGGAAAAAACCTCTTCCCTGTGAGGGTGGGGAGGCCCTGGCACAGGGTGCCCAGAGAAGCTGTGGCTGCCCCTGGATCCCTGGCAGTGCCCAAGGCCAGGTTGGACGGGGCTTGGAGCAACTTGGGACAGTTGAAGGTGTCCCTGCCCATGGCAGAGGGTGGAATAGATGGGCTTCCAAGTCTCTTCCAACCCAAACAATTCTATGATCCCATGAAGTACATCATTCCCTTGGCCAGCGTGTGCCAGCACCATGGAGGCTTGGGGACATCACTGGGCTGGGACAGAGGCACTGTGCAGGGCCACCCTGTGCTGTTGCTGCCAAATGCCGCCACTTGTGCATGCCCATGGCCCTGGGGGGAGATGGTGCCACCAGGCTGAGTGTCACCGTGCCTGTGTGGTTGTGCAGCACTGGCTGTGTCAGGGAGGTGCTGTCCCCAGAGATGTGGCTCCACCGGGACCACGCGTGTGGCGCTGGCAGGGCCTGGGCCGCAGACACGTTTGCCGGGGGAATCGGCTTCAGGCTCCCGCAGCTGAGCCCTGCTCCATGGCAACCCGGCGCGGGCTTATATTTCTCGTGACTGCTTGGCAGCCTGAAGTGATTTAGCAGGGGGAGATCTCTGTATGCGCCGGAGCCGCCGCCAGCGCGGCCGTGCCGGGGTGACCGCCACGCTGCCGGCCCTGAGGGGCTGCAGCCCCTTCCCACAGCAGCCTGCGAGGGCAGGATCCCAGCACCTCCTGCTGCCTGCAGAGCCACCTTCTCACCGGTGCCTCCACAAGGATGTTCCGAGCTGCTCGTGCTCGTAGTAAAGAGCCAGGGACTAAAGGTTGAAGTTAATGGGGCGGGTGGTCAGGTGAGGTGATGACCTAGTTCCAGGGGCACCGGCACCGTAGGCACTGGGTGATGGTCCAGCCAATGTGTTTCCCTTCCCTTATCGCTCGGCCGTTCTGCTTTTCAGCACTTTTCCTGAACTCTGGCTCACGAATTATTATTTATCTGTTTATGGTGGGGTGGTTTTTTTTTTTCCTGTTTTCTTTCAATAACGGGTGCTTCCAAGAAACGCCGAAGGACTTTGCACAGATCCGGCTGCGCTCAGGGTTTTGTCAGCCCTGTCCTTATCCAGCCCCGTCTCGCTGCACTTCCCCACGTGGAGGCAACAGCCAAGGCCGAGCTGCTGCGTTCAACCGGTTCACTTGTGAATTAACACAAGGAAAAGTAAAAGCTGGAAATCTCCTTTGTCCCTGGGAGATCTGGAAACCCCCCGGGGGAAGGGTTCTTCGTGTGGCAAGCGTGGTATCTGCTGGTGGGGGATGTGGAGAGGCGGTGGCAGCCCTGGGGGGTGGCAGCCCTGGGGGGTGGCAGCCCTGGGGACACGGCCCCATCCAGTAGCCCGAGTAACCTTTGATCTCTGCCGGCTCCATGTGGGGCTTAGTGAAAATACTTCCCTTATCTCACATCCCACTGTCCCGAGGCAATGCCGGCAGGCACTGGGAGCTGGGTGGGCACCCCAGCACCAGCAGCTTCCTTGGGGGAGCATGATGATGCTGAAGGGTGCCAGGAGCTTTTTACATCCGTGTCCCCTCTGTCCCCATGCCCACCCAGCAGTTGGCAGAGGAGCCTGGCCATGGGGACAAAATCTGGAGAGACCATGGAGGGCTGATGTGACACTTCTCCCCTCCCCTGGGATGAGCAGCACATGCTTTATATGGATGTTTTTGTGCTGAGGTGGCGCCTCAAGCTCTTGCAGGGACTACAGTTGCAGGGCAGCAGCATATCTTTAGTGAGATGCATTTTCTGAATTCTTCCTGTGCGCCCTGCGGCCGCAGCCCCTCTGCTGAGCCAGCGCATGGCCAGGCCCCTGGGTTCCTGTTTCAGTTCGCTGTGAGTTTGAGAGAGAGTCAGAGAGCAGAAGCTCAGCACTGCTGTCACTTCTGCTCCCCCCGTTTCGTCTGGGGAGGCTGCAGGACCCGGTTTGCCCCGGCATACGGGGGGAGCGGTGTGGGAAGTGTCATCCTTTCTCCCCCGCTGCCACAAGCTGCCTTCCCCACCTATTCCCCGAGGAACCCTCATTTCCTAATTTTCATGGACGTCAAGAGCAAGGAAATCCTGTGGCGAGGGCCGAGCGTCCTGAGCCGGGGCTGGGGCAGGCAGCGGGGCTGGGGGATGGAAGGAAGCCCAGCTGCCTCTCCTCGTGTTTGTTCTCCTCCCTCCTGCACCGAGCAAGGGGGGGATGCGGCTTTCACAAGTGACAGCTGGGGACCTGGCCGTCCTGCCACGAGGTGACCCAGAGCTGGAGCAGCCCCAGCTGTCCCTGGGGGTGCAGGGGAGCTGCCGAGCAGCGTTTGTGCTCAGACTTTCTTGCATTTTTTTTAGCCATGCTCCTAGGTAGGAGGGAGTCACGTTATTATTCTTTCATGAAGAAAGTGCATCTGCAGCTGCAGGGTGTTCAGGAGAGTGCCGTGAACCCCTTGCATGCACACAGGACTAGCAGGGCTGCCTGGGTTGGAGCTGAGACCAGCGCTGGTGGCACTTGGGCCATGGCTGTGCACGTGCCAGCGTGACAGCGAGGAGCTGGAGGTGACAAACGTGGCACTCATGGCTCTCCTGGAAGGATGAAGCAGGGCCAGGCTCTGGTTCTCTTTCCCCTGCAGAGGCCAGACCCAGTGCCAGCATGGTGTGGTGACACTGGTGGGCACAGAGCTGGTGGCCACAGTCCTTTGCTCCATGTGATGCCCAGTCAGAGCCCACCCACACTCCTGGGCTGGGAGCAGAGATCCCACTGCTGTGTGTGGCATCAGGGATTGCAGGCAGAGCTGGCCAGGGGCTGCACCTTGGTTCATGCCAGGTGAACTGCCAGCCCCACTCCTGTCCTCACAGGGTGCTCACCAGGCACCAGCATGGCAGGGCTGAACTTTGTCCAGCTTTAGTCTCCTGTCCTGATTTCTTGGCACTCTCCCTGCCTCGGTGCAAATGTTTGCAACTTCCATGGGCCTTGGCTTCCAGCTAATTAAACTGCATTCCTGTTGGCTCCCTGCAAACCAAGGCTGCTGAGCTGCTTCCCTTTGCCCCCGGGCTCGAGGACCTGTGGCTCTGCCCGTGCCAGGTGTGTGTGGCTCAGGGCCACCTTCCCACCTCTTAATGACAGGATTTTCAAACCTCCCCTCCAGCAGCATCAACCCCAGAGCTCTGCAGAGCTGGAGATTTAAACCACCAGCATCGTTTCTCCTTTCGAGCAGGCTTGCACACAGTCACGACCAAACCGTGCCGATAATGAAAAGGAAAAAAAAAATTGCAATTTTTTTTCTTAAAAAGGAAGTTTCTGTTTCTGTGTGGGCCCCACAGGGAGGCTGGCGCATGCGGGTTTCGAGTGCTAGAACCCATTTCCCAGGTAACAGAACTCAAGCCTGTGAGAACTGTGTGGTTTTCTCAGGCTGAAAGGTTGGATGGTATTTGAGCTGCTTTTTTTTTTTTCCCTTGTTGCCGTGTCCTTTTAAGAAGGAATAAGTATGTCTATTTATATATATTTTGAAAATGAAAGCACGTGGCCTGTGTCCCCAGAAACCCTCATGGTACATGTTGTCACCCAGCTCCGGTGGGGACACTGCTTTGCTGGTGACCACCCCCTAGCCCACCCCAGCAGCTGAACTGGGGAGCAGCCCCTGGAGCTTGGGGTGAGCTGTGGGAGGTGTGCAGGACATTCTCTTGGGAATTCTCCATGAGACTTCCAGAGGCTTTGGGATGTGGAAGTGGATGCAGCAGGAAGGAAGTTGGTAGCTGAGAGGAGAACGATGTCATGGAGGGAATGTTGGGACAGCATGGATGGGAAGGGCTGGAGCTGCTGCCTTTATTTACTGCTGTTGATTCCTGCTGCCCGTGCTGTGAGTGGTGCTGCCTGGCCTGCCTGCAGTGCTGGCTTCTCCACTCCTCTGCATCTGGGATGCAGAGTGGTTTCCCTGGGGAGAGCTGAGAACTGCTTGCCCTGGCTCCCTCCTCTCAGTGTCCACCTCAGTGTCCACCAATGCCCGCTGCCCATCTGCCCAGAGGGCTGGGAACCCGTCTGCACATCCAGCTGAGTCGAAAATACATGAAAGGCAGATTATCAGGGGGAGACTGTCCTCATCTCTGCTGCTCGCTTATGGCAGTGCAAGGACCTGGAAATACAGCTTTCAAGTTTCTCTCTGTATTTATGTAACCCAAACGAACTCTTTTTTGGAAAGAGCCACTCTGTCTCATTTAGATACCTAAATATAGCAGCTGCTCCAGAGGGAGGATTAGCCTGCGAGTGCCCTGGCGGGTATGGGACCTTTGTGCACGGGTGTTATGGGGAGTTTAAACCTCATTCAGTGGGGCCTGGGGGGATTATTCCCCTTGCCATTATCAGCATGGGCTTGCAGTGTTCCGGGTCAGCAGGGAGCTCATGGCAGTGACCGGGCTGGGAAGCACAAACCTGTGGAGATGTGGGCTGCAGGGTTTTTTCCTTTTGAGGCCAGGGCCCATCTCTGTCCAGACATACTGTTTGTTGTTGTGCCATCACCTCCCCTTGGAGGGAGGATCTGTGCTCCAAAGTACTGAAGCATAGCTGAGCTACAGGGTGAAACCTCCACATCCAGCCCTGCCAAAGGGCCCTGTGGGGCTGTGGCACCTCGGGGTGATCAGTCAAAGCTGTTGAAGAGGATCCACCCCACAACATGGTGCTGGGTGGAAAGGCAGGGAAGTACAAGGGTCCTTGTGCCTGTAGGTGCATCTCAGGCAGCAAAGCCTTTGAGCACCTTTAGGGAAAGGTGTGGGACCAAGCCTTTGAAATGCCGAGCTGAGGGACACCCCACAGGTGTCATTTCCCTTTGCCAGGGATGTTCATGGGCATTCAGGTGCCTCCTGGGCACCAGGGCCTGCGCACTTCTCTGAGATGCAGGTGGTGGCAGAATCCAGGCACTGTGCACATCCCATGGACCCACTTCTGCTTCTCCACTTACACCAGAGCTCTTTGCCTTTGCAGTGAGCACAAGAGATAGGTCTGACCATGTGGTGTGGGGGGGCTCCCGTGCACCCCCTGGCATCAGCCAGGCTTGCACCTTGCACCCAGCGCTGACGGGAACTGAGTTCCTCAAAAGTGCACGGGGCGACCTTTGCTTTTGTCTCGTAACATTTCCAACTGCCCTGCAGCGAGGGTGTCGTGTGTCCCTTCCAAGGGAGTGGGGAGCAGCTGTTTGTGTGTGTGTGCTGGTGTCCCAGGGCCTTGGGGACACATGCTGCAGGACTCTGCAGCTGGCTCGTTTTAAGAGTGTGGAGAGAACTCCTTTGTGTTTCCCTCTGCTCCTGCCTGCTCTGCAGTGCTGACACAAGAGCAGCTCCCCAGCCTGGTGCTGCTGCAGGAGCTCCTTGGGATTTGGAGACACACAGGAGCTGCATTGTGTTTCCTGCAAGAAAGCAGAGGGTCCCTCAGCCGTTTGAGCACTGCCCCCGTGCTTTTGGTGTTGTTTCCTTTGCCCACAGCGGCTCTGCCTACTTGCACACCTTGTCGCCCTGCTGCCCAGCTCAGAGCAGTGCAGCCTGCGGTGTGCAGGCTCCTGTGCCACCCCTGCCATCCCCAGGGGCAGGAGCCACCTGGCTAAACCGTGGGACCCCAGGGATGTGTCAGTGAACACCTGCCTTCACACAGTGCCCTTGGACAACCTTGCAACCCCGGCGCGATGTCCCCTCAGCTGCCATCGCACCGCAGGGACCAAGCAGGTCCTGTCAGGGTGATGTCCCGCTCAGGTCTGTGTTGTTTGGCCCTAGCAGGGTGCAGGTGAAACAGAGAAGGCAGAGGCCGTGCAGTGGCAGGGGAGGAGGTGGCACAGAGGGGCTCCATGCTCGCAGTGTCCCCAGGATCCCCCAGCTCCCTGGCAGATGGCTGCAGCCCTCCCGCCTGCTCCGAGGAATACAAATGTGCGGTGGATACGGTTACCGGGCCCCGGCAGCGGTGTTGGCTTTCATCTAGATCGATATCCCTGCCGGCCTGTGTCTGCAGGAGCGCTCAGCTGGCAGCACCAGCCCGCCCAGGAGCAGACACCCGCCAAGGCTCTGCTGCCCCTGCCCGTCCGTGTGTCCGGCTGCCTAGGCGTGGAGGCAGCGCCGGTGCCGGCCGCTGCCGCGCTGTCCGGCTCCGTCATGCGTAAAATGTAATAAATAGGGCCATAAGCCTTTTACAAAGTCTATTTCCACTCTTGGATCCGGGATTTAATGCATGGCTGCTTAGAGAGGCTGAGGATTTCAGGGGTCAGCAAGGCTAATTGCACTGCTGGAATAAAAGGGCGCGCGGCGAGGATCCTGCGCGTGGGCGGGAGGGGGTGCCGGGGGTCCCAGCCCCCTGCCCGCTGCCTCAGCCCCCTGTGCTCCCTTCCAGCAGCCCAGGAATGCCATGGCCATGCCTGGCAGCTTGGCAAGGGCTGGGGTCCCCAGGGAGGGCTCTTTAGGGGCCGGGGAGGCTGAGCCAGCTGGGGAGTCACATGCTGCAGGTGTTCGGTTCCCCAGTGCTCCTCGGTGTCCCTGTGTGTCTGAGCAGGCACGGCTGGCTGGAGCTCTTGATCTTAGATTACCTGTAAGCCAGGGAAAGCCTCTGCGGGGCCAAGGGCCAGTGAGGATCAGGGCTGTCCCGGTGCCAGCTCAGCCCCAGCCTGCAGCATCTCCTTCAGCTGCAGAGAGGAGCTGAGTACCACCCTGCCAGGCTGTGCCAGCAGGCCTTGATGCCACAAACCGGGATGTGAAGGGATGCGTGCCCTGCTGCCGGGGAGACAGCCCCACTGGGAATGGAAATGCAGTGCTGGGACCTGAATGGGTGGCCAGCACAGGGCCAGCACAAGGGGTCAGGAGCTGGACAGAGCTTTCCTGGAGGTGCCAGTGAGTGGCCGACAGGACGTGCAGGCTCTGCATCACCAGGACAAGTGGCAGCCAGCGTCAGGCGAGGGGGACCCAGATGGCCCGAGGCGGCCGGGTGCGCGCCCCGTGCCAGCCTCTCGCTCGCTCTCACGGGGCTGGCAGCGCTGTGCCGCCGGCCACGGCAGACGGAGGACGCCAGCTCCGCTCAGTGACTCCGCTGGCTGATCCCGTCAGCTCCATCTCGCGCCAAGTGCTGAAGTCACCATGGAAACCGGCATGGCAGCATCCTCGCCAGCATCCTCACTCCCAGCACCCGGCCGGTGCTGTGCTGGTGGCCGGTGGCAGGCTCGGCCACCGCTGCTGTCCCCGTTCCTCCAGGGTGTCAGTCCCACTGCTGGGCTCAGGGATGCACACGGGGCCCATCCCCAGAGCCAGGGCAGGGCCCAATCCATTAGAGCTCCTCCATCCTGCAGAGCCTCACAGGAAGCACAGAGCAACAGCCCCAGAGTATTGCTATTAATAGGACCAGCTCACAAAGTTATCTTTAGCTGCACTGCTCCCACCTTCATTCATAACAGCCATGGCACGGGCCTGACTCTTCACCCTGCTGCTGGAGGGGCTTTGAGGTAACCCTGGCATCCCCAGGTGCCCCACACACCTGGGCTCTCACCACTCACCAGCCTTTCCTCTGCCTGTGGAAAGGGATGTGCTGCAAACCTTTCCCCGTGGTGGGAAATGGAGCTGGATTTTTTTTTTTCCTCCAGGGTTCATTTTTCTGCTGTGACCATAACTCTGAACTCTGCTTGCCTTTGCCTCTCCTCCCACGTCGCTCCTGTGCAGCAGGGTTGTGCCTTGCCAAAGGCTTTCTCCCTGGAGCATCCCTGCTGGAAGTCCACGCTGGTGCTGGGATTTTGCTTGATCAGTGGAGGAGGCAGTGTGTGAGGCTGACTGTTGGGGATGGAGTATTTTCCGCTTGTATTTCAGTGGGTGTTTTCATAGGTTTCAAGCTGTGGTCCACCCTTCCCAGCACCTTTCATCTCCAGAGCTCACACAGCTCCTGGGAGGGTGCAGGGCTTTGAAAGGGCTTTGAGGATTCAAGGGCTCATCCCACTGCTTTGAGGCAGCATCTCCCACCGTTGCCAAGGAAAGGCCTCTTTCTCCTATTCTTGAACTCGGCAGTCACCCGAGTTCCTCAGGTTCCTGGGTTAATCTGTTCCTGCCTTTAATGAGCTGCCTCATTAAAGTATTTTTCCCTAATAACCAACCCTCTGGGCTGGGTGATGTTCAGCTGCAGACAACTGGAGACCTGCAGGCTGCAAAGGGCTGTTCAGGCTGCGTGTGGGGTGCAGGATGAGCACCATCCCTCTTCTCCCACGGGTGCCAAAAAGGCTGTGAAGGGAGCAGCCCAAAGCACCCCAAAACCCTGCCTCTCCTGCACTCCAGCACCAGATTTACTGCACCCCCAGACTGTAGGGCAGGCTGCACTGGGGCTGGCATCTGTCCTTGGGGTGCAGCAGGCTGGGGATACTGGGACTAACCCATCCTGCTGCAGAATCTTCCTACAAAGTGTTCTTACCCGGGGATGTGCAGCTCTGGGGCTGTCACCCTAGGAGCCAAACCTGTGGGTGCTCCCCTGCACCTCTTGGACTGGGAGGCAACTGCCCAGCCCTAATGAGGGGGTTTGAACTGCTTGCCTTGGTGCCTGCGAGCTGATCCGGCCAGTTTGGATAAATGGAAGTGGAAATCTCCCTCCTGGGAGCCTGCTCTGTGTGGAGGAGTGCACACACAGCTTGCAGCCGTGTCCTCCTGGGAACATCCATCCTGCAGGCATCTCTCCCACCTGGTCCCCTTGTCCTGCAGGCATCTGTCCCACCTGGTCCCCCACCTCCGTGGTGGCTGCCCTGGGTGAGCAGGGTGAGGATGGGAGCCCTTGGAGCGATGGCTATGAAGGAACAGCTCCAGCAGAGCCTCTGGTGAGGCAGCAGCACCTCAAGGCTGCCACAGCCGCTGTCCCCAGGCCGTGGTTTTTAGGGTGTCAGTGATGCAAGGCAGGAAGGTGCCTGGTTCTGGGGCTGCTCCGTTTATATTTAGCTGACCCAGTTGCCGAGCGGGGGCTGCTGGTCCCTCCTGGTGCTGCACTTGGGGTGCTGTGAGGGAATGCAGCAGCGGGGCTGCGCTGCAGCCTGCATCCCTGCACCCTGCATTCCTGCATCCCTGCACCCTGCAGCCTGCTCTGCAAGGGCTGGACAGTGCTGGCACGCACTCTGCAGCCTGCCAGCCCCTCAGCACCCTTCCCAGCTTCCCCCATCCACCAGCACCCCGGATCCCCCAGGGAAGGAGGAGCTGCTCGTGCCCCAGCAGAGGTGGAGAGGCAGTGATTGCTGCTGGAGGGAGCAGCCCGAGGTTGTGCACAGGCTGAGGCAGGATCAGGCAGTGCTCAAGCCTCATTCCTGCGGGCATCCCATGGGGTTATCCTGCCTCTCCAGCCTCAGCTCACCCCGCCAGCATCCTGCTGCTGTCTGCGGTGGGTGCTGCCGCTGTGTGAGGGGCTTCAGGGAACTCCTGGAAAGCGTCGGGCTGCCAAAACACATCCTCTCAGTGCCAAGCACCTGCGAGGCAGCTGCCTCCCCAGGGCAGGAAGGAGATGAAAAGAAAATCTCTTTCCAAAGGCAGGGTGGCCTCCTCCCCGGGATCGGGGCGTGTGGCCAGGACGCTTTCCCGAAAAGAGCCGCTATCCCTGCGTCGCTGCCTGTGAGGGGCTGGAGGGAACATGGTGTTCCCATCCTGATGTCCCCGTGGCTGGGTGTTTGCAGGGCTGTTGTGGTTGGCACACCTGGAGAAAGGCGAGTCCCCAAGGCAGGTCAGAGCAAAGCACTTGCTGCGGAAAGGGAAATTAATTATGGGCACTTTGGTGCACTCCAAGCGACTGCAAAGGCTGATGTTTCTCCTGTTGGCCGATAAACTAATTGTAATGGCAAAACCTCAACAAAAGCCAGGCTCTTAAATGCTTTCTTAATTAATAATTCTCAATAATCACTTGACGTCAATGACCAATTAAAACTTTGGAGAAGGGAAGTTGTTGTTAAGTGCCCGGTACCTTTGCTCCTCCAGTCGCTGCAGCTCTGATGAATCCTGCAGAAAAGCACCATTGGGAAGGCCAAGCCCGATGTTTTTAAAGGAAAACATTAAGCAGGAAAAACGTGAATATTCACGTGAGTGTCCTCAGGGACAAGAGGAGGGAAGCTGAGCAGTCACTTGGCTCTGCTGCTCCCTGCTGAGCAGCCAGCAAGAGGTGCCAATGCAGGCACCCAGAGGGGTTTCACCCAGGGGTGCCCCTTTCCTGCCCCTCTGGTGTGCTGAGCCCCCAGGGGCAGCACAGATAGAAAAGCATCTTTTCAGGGATATTTAAGGGGTCTTTAAGGTCCTGCTGAATGTCCTGTCCCATGGTGGGTCACCTCCTTTATTTGTCATGTGCCTCCTTCTCCTCCTTCTCTTTCTCCTCCTCCTTCCCACAGCCTGTCTGAGGTCAGCAGCTCCCTGCCAGGCCTGAAAGCATCACCAGCTGGATTTTATTGGGTGGGAGCTGAGTGGTCCCCAATCCATCTGCTGTTAAGTGGAGCCTCTGGAAAGCTGCCATTCATCTCCCTGCAGTGCTCCTGGCTGCAGCGCAGTGCTGGGAGGGTTAATGTCCTCCTCCTCCTTCTTCTTCTCCTCCTTCTCCTTCTTCTCTCAGCTTCACAGCCATCTTAAAGCTGCTGGAGCCAGAGCTGTGCACTCCCTGCTCCCACTCCTTTTACAGTATGGGCTGGCTGGCCAGGGCTCCTCCATCCATCCAACTCTTTTCCTTCTTTGGATGTCCCCTGCTCTGGCTGCCCAGCACTGCTTCCCTGCCCTGCCACAGGACCCGTGCCCCTGGCGAGGGGATGGCTGGGGCCAGGGGCTGCCCAGGGTGGGCTCAGCAGTGCCAGGGTGAGGGTTTTGCCCGTGTTTCTCCAGGAAAGATGCCAAGGTGGATGCCAGCAGCTCCAGGCACTGATGGCATGGAGGGAGCACTTTCTACCTGCACATGCCTTGGTTAGGAAAATCACGGTGGGAGAGGGTCACGGTTGGAAGCCAGAGGAGGGTGAGGAGGGTGGCAGAGGAGGGAAGGAGCTTTGTGGCAGAGTATCCCATTGAAGATGGGCACAGGGCTCCTCCCAGCAGCACAGCAGCACTCCTGGAGTGGGGAAGAAGCAGTGGAAGCCTTCCAGGGCAGGCAGAGAGGGCAGAGCCTCAGGCAGGCGGGCTCTGCTCCCCACTGAGCTCTTCCCCTGCCTGTCACCTCTCCCAGCTGGGCTCGGGGCTCCCGGGGGTGTTGCTGGCGGCCGTGGGAGAGTTGCTGGAGCCTGTGCTGATGGCCAGGCACAGCCCCAGCCCTGTGTGTGTCAGGACAGCAGCAGCACGTGCTCCTGCCTCTGTACCCCAGTGTGGCCTCTCACCCAAATACCAACCACTGCCCAAGGGTTTATGCCCCTCCTGAAACAGGGGAAAGCAGGGGAAAGGCCTCTGGGGCTGAGGGGGGAGGCAGAAACAGGGCGTCCCTGTGTCCCCTCTGTGCTGCTTCAGCAGATGTCAGCACAGGGAGGAGGAGGAGGTCACCCAGGGCTCACATCAGGGGATTTTTTGGGTTGTTGAAAGTCTGTGCCTGGAAAGGGAATGAGGGGAGAAGGGGGAGCAACCTCAGAAGGCACAGTCCCAGTCCTCTCCCCAGGCACAGTGGGCACCAGGCTGCCTCTGCTGCTGCCATCCCTCCATCCCATCGTCCCCAAGGAGCATTTGGTGGGGTGAGGCAGCCCCAGCAGATCCTACAGCTTGTGAGACCCTTGAGAGGTCCCATAGCAGCGTGTGGGGTGCAGGACTGGTGCTGCTGTGGGTCCATCTCCAGCAGGGATAAAGAATGGCTTAACCCTCTCCTGCTTGGCCAGTGGGGCAGCTGTGGGGGGAGCTGGGGGCTGCTTCCTTTGGCCAGGGCTGTGCTGGTGGGGCTGGCAGTGCTGGCAGTGCTGGCAGCAGGGCCCTGGCCACCCAGGGAGCCGGATGTCCCAATGTGACCCAGCTGGGAGCCCCGGGAGGCAGGATGGATGCCTGGAGTTCCGTCCCGCTTGGCCCCGTCTCAACGGGACTCGGTGCCAGGAGTTGGGGGAATGGCTGCTGCCAGTCCCAGCAGGGCCACAGCCCAGCCTGGCTGGCCTGGCCACGCAGGGCATCGCTCCTGTTCACCCCTTTTGTGCCAGATGTGCTGATGGAGGCAGCCAGGCCTCCTGCCAAAAGGATGGGTGGCTTTCCTGTGGCTTCCAGGATGCAGGGATGCCTCCTCACCCGAGGCAGCCATGGGTGCCAGTGCTCAGCCTGGCTGCACTTGCTGTCTCCCTGGCACTGCAGGCAGGGGATCATCTGCCAAGAACCGGGGTCACACCAGGATTTATCTCTGTTGCACATCCCAGAGGGAGGGAGATGGAGGCCTGGCACTCGATGGCACCCATGGCTCCCTGCCCCTCCTGCCTCTCTGCTCCATCTCTGGCTGGGTTGGTTGAGGGAGATCCCTGGATTTTGGCAGCGGGGCAGCCACAGGAAAGCCTCCCATCCTTTGCCAGAAGCAGCCTGGGTATCACTGCTGCACTCAGCCCCTTCCCACCCAGGCAGGACCCGCTCATGCCAGCACATCTAAATCCTTGTGGGATGCAGAGTTGGGAGTTTAGACTCAGTCTCATCTCTCAGGAGGCACCCAGGAAAAAGGTTCATGGATTATTTTATGCTTTGCACCCTGCTTGGGCCAGTGTGAGCCTGTGGATGTGTCCAGGCAGTCCCAGCCATGGGTGAGGGGAGCATCAGTGCAGCCCCTGGTTCCTCTCACACCAAAGCCGGCAGCTGCAGGATAATAAATGAGGAGTCTATATTTAGACACCGTGTCTGGAGCAGCGTCACGGCGTTGCCAGAGGGTTTTACCATTCACCACAGGCAGGTTTCCCTGCTCTTCCAGCTCCATGCCACCTCTGCAGAAAAGCTCATCAAAGACATCCAGCTGGAAAAGCATCCTGAACAGAAAAACTGATACCTGCCCAAAATCTCTGCCCCCACTGAGGGCTGACAGAGCAGAGCGTTCCAGGGAGCCTTGGAAGGAGCTGGCTTGGGGCCCGTTTCGTTTGGCAAAAGCTTTATTTTGTTGCACAGAATTTTGTAGTAAAGAAAACGGGGATGGAGCCATCCCTTGTGCCACCCCAGCCCGGTGTCAGCTCCTATCCCAGCGCTGCTGCTGCTGCAGCCAGGACAGCTCTCACCCCACGGAGGGTCCCTGAACCCCCCCAGCAGCCTGGCTGTGCCACTGCAGCTGCCAGGAGCAGCGGATGGTGGGGAGGGGACAGTCCCCCGATGGAGCTGGGGCTGCCGGGCCTCTGCTGACTCAGTCAGTGCCTGGTAATCCGTGTTGAAATTCAAGGAGAGGCTGGAGCGTTGTGCAAAGGCTGCGGAGCCAGGCTGTGCTCTGGCTTTCCTGGCATCCCAGAGCGCAAGGTTGGGAATGAGGAGATTTGCATGAAGATTCCTGGTGCTCGGATCTGGGTTTTTTCCCTGTATTTTGCAATGTCAGGGATGTTGGGAACAGATGCTGTCCACGGCTGGCTCCTCCTGGCCTGGGGAGAGGTTCTCCAGGCAGAGCCAAGCACTGAGCCATTGCCATGAGGTGTGAGTGTGGCAGAGGCAGCTGGTGACAGGAGCCAGCTCTGCCCAAGCCTCCCTTTGTGCCTCACAGCACCAGGGCTTTTTTCCTGCATCCTTCCTTCCACAGGAAATCTTTTGCTTGGGTTTCTGCACCTCCCGGGGATGGGAAATGCCAACGTGAGCACAGTGCTGGGCAAAACTCCCCAGCCATGGGGCAAACAGAGCCCCTTCCCACTGCTGCACCCCAGGGCTTGCACAGCCCCGGATCTCTGCTCCCAGCTGGGCACAATGGAAGCTGGGGCTGCCCCTGCATCCCTGGAAGTGTCCAAGGCCAGGTTGGATGGGGCTTGGAGCACCCTGGGGGCTGGAACAAGATCTTGAAGGTCCTCTCCCAATCCAAACCATTCCATGATTCTGTAAATCAGTGCATGCACAACCTTCCCTGTGCCCACCCGTGGTGCCAGCTGTGCTCTGGCAGTGCAGGGACACTTGAGGACACCCCAAGGACACCCCAGGGTCAGTGAGCCCCCTGCCTGTCCCCCACATCTTGGGGCACCCCAGGGAGGGACAGCCCCTCGCCCACAGCTGGCATGGTGTGTTCAGAGTGGGGACAGAGGTGCCCCCAGAGCTTGGGCAGCTGCCCAGGACACTGGCAGCCGTTTGGGAGGAGGAGGAGGAGGAGGAAGGCACCTGACTGCCAGGCAGGAGTCCAACTGGTTGAAACAGCTCCCGTTGTGGTTTGCATAACCAAGCCTGGCTCGGCCAGCCCTGGGTACACACGGTGTCACCTGTCACCAGGCTGGCAGTGGGGCTTGGGGGGGACAGCCTGAGGGGGCTGCCTGCTCTGCTGCTGTGCCCACCGTGCCCTCTGTGTCCTCTGCCAGGCTGGGAGGTGCAGGGCTGGCTGTCCTCCTCCAGTGCCAGCCCCAGCTGCAGGGCTGTGACCCAGCAATGTCCCCTTGCAGTGCCACCCTGAGCCCAGCCCTGCTCCCTGCAGGACCCCTCCAAGGTGACACTGGAGGCTGTGACAAGGACACCTGGCCACGTTCCCGCATGGCAGCCCCTGACACGGAGGCAGCAGAGGCAGAGGGATGGATAACAGGGCTGCAGGCTGGAGCTGCTCACATGGCTGGGGAGCTGCTGCCAGGCTCTGGGGCCGTGCACAGTGCATGGAGGTGGCACACCAGGGCAGGCTGAGCAGCCTGAACCCCCAGCAGCCCTGCACGGGCTTTGAGACCACCTGGGATGTGGCACTGCCAGGGCAGAGGTGGCTTCCCCTGCACCAGAGGGGACCCCTGGCTCTGGTGTCCCCAACCCAGAGGTGGCTGCTGGGTCAGAGCAGTTCTTGTCAGCTCAGGGCTGCATTTCAGGCCAGCCTGCCATGGGGTCTCTGGCTTTCTGTTGATCCCTGGGGTCAAAAATAAGGGGGGCAAGGCCTGGGGGCAACCAAGCTCAGGGCAGGGTGGTGAAGGAGCCAGCACAGCACATGGAGCAGTTAAAGGATCTGATTTAGGGTAAGAACTCAGGCTCGTGGGCTTCACCCCAACTGGTCTGGGAGGAGCAGAAGGGCCCCCCAACTGGTTTGGGAGGAGCAGAAGGGCCCCCAACTGGTTTGGGAGGAGGAGAGGGGCCCCAGCCCTGAGCTGCTGGCAGAGGGAGCGGCCAGACCCCTCCTCTCATGCCCTGTTGGAGCCTGCCTGGGGTTTTGGGGAGGGGAAAGGTGTGGTCCCTCACAGGGGAGAATTTGAAATAGAACAAAGCTTTTTGTATGTGGGTTTGCATGTGCTCCCGAAGGAGCTTCATGCCCTCCTAGGGATTTTTCTATCTGGAGATCTTGGAGCAGTTTCTTTCCAGGGTGAGTCAGTTGTTTGCAGAGTAGGAAGCCTGAGGAAAGCAGGTTGGCAGCACCAGCTCCAGGCTGTGCCTCCCAGAAATGTTCCCTGCAGAGCCAAAAAAGCAGGGACAGAGCCCAGCCCCGGGGGCAGGTGGCCTGGCTGGGACAGCTGACAGTGCCCGGGTGCAGACCCGGACACAGCAAAGCCTTGTGCAGCTCCAGGAAATCCCCAGAGCAAACACCTTGTGCTGCTGGAAGCGCCTGCCCAGCCTGCCCAGCGGTGCTGCTCGGGGTTCTCACCTCCACCATCCACCTGGGAGCGTGTCCCTGCACCCACAGACCTGCTGGGACCTGCTCTCCTCTCACCTTCCCCAGGCTGCTTTTCCCACAGAATTGCAGTGGTATCAATACTGATAATCACTTGATCTTATCATTCCCTGATGCCCACCTGGAAAATCCCCAGCTGCCAGCATCCCCCCCTTGCCCAGCAGCTTTCTGGGCATTGTGGTGTGTGGTGTGGGTGGTGACAGTCCCCTCTGGCCAGGACACCTCAGATAATGGGCAATAATTTATTTGGGTGGAGCAGGATGGGGGAGGAGAGGGAGCCCCTGATTCAGGAGGAGAAGTGGGGGGACCCAGCTCTTGCTGTCCCCAAGGGATGGGGACAGGGAGGTGCAGGGTGCCAGGTGTTGTGCAGGGCAGAAGCAGCAGGAGTTGGCAGGGGCAGTGCTGGGGCTTCCACCTCCCCTGGATTGTGGGCATGGACACACCTGGACAGGCTGGGCAGGAGGGTAAGGACAGAGCTGAGTGGTTTTGCCCTTTGCATCCCCTGGGACCTCGTGCATCCAGCTGAAAACTTCATTTTCACGTGGAAGCCGGGCACAATGGGGGCTCCCACAGCCCCCTCTGGCAGGAGGGTCAGCACAGCTCATGTCCAGCAGGAGAAAGGCTCCTGGGGGGTCACAGGGAGGGTTTGCTGGTGGTGGCCTGACCCCCCCCAGCAGGCCAGGGCTGGGGCTGGACCAGCCACGAGGTCAGGCTAATGCAGGAAGATCCTCCTTGTGCCTTCTTAACCCCAGCTTGAACCTTCCCTGTCTCCTGCCTCGGCCTGATTAGCACTAAGAGGCTGCTGGTGGCAGGAGCAGCGCTGGGCAGTGCCAGCCCGTGGTGTCTTGCATGGCAGGAGGGGTCTGATCCCCCCTGTGAGCATCAAACCACCCAGAGATGCTGCAGGAGGGGCAGCAGGAGTTGTGTTTCCCCCTGCCCTGCTGCCACCTCCCCACAGGAGAGGCTGGGAGTGCTCCCAGCAGAGGGACAGGCGGTCCAGGCGGTCCCTGCAGGTGCCCAGGCAGTCCCTGCTCCTCAGCAGAGCATCAGCCAGGTGTGAAAAGGCACCTGTGTGAAAAGGGCATCGTGCAGGTGATGGTGACAGAGCTGGCAGGAGGGTGACACTGGGCTGGCGGGGCTGGCAGGCAGCAGGTTCCCTCCAGCAGCTTGTCAGGTGTGAAGGGGCAGGATTTGGGCAGGATTTGGGCAGGGCTTGGGCCGGGTGTGACCTCAGCTCTGTGTCACACAGAGTGACACCGAGTGCCAGAATGTGCTGGGAATTCCAGCCTTGCCGAGCTGGAGCAGCTCAGGCATTCCCAGGACTACAGGCTGTGGCTCCTGCAAAGCCAAGGGGAGATTTTGGGAGCTTGGAAGATCCCAAGCTGTGGCTGTGGGTAGGGAGCACAGCTGTGGCTGGGCTTGGTGGCACAAAGGGGTGATGTCCCCGTGGGCAGTGGCTCTGAATGCCACCACAGCTCTGACTCCATGCTGCAGGGACATTGCTGCTTCCAGGCAGGGATTTGCACTTGGAGCTGCCTGAGAGGGGTGCAGAGCTGCCAGTGCCAGGGCGAGCAGTGCCCATGGAGGTGTGACAGGCTGTGCCATGGGAGGATGTCTGCAATGTCCTCTGCACAGAAAACCTCGTGGAGCCCTGCCAGCCTCTGAGCTGGCCACCAAACCTCCAAAGGGGCTGGTGGCCAGAGCAGGGCAGGGACAGGGCTGCTCCTCCTCGCTGGTGTCCCTGTGCCCACATCAGTCATGTGGCTGCTGGCTGCCTCGGAAGGGGAAGGGCTGAAAATAATCACCCCCTCATGTTTTCCTTACAAAAGGAGGGAGTTGCCATCGTGGGGAATTCTTGTGACCAGCAGAGCTGGCTAACAGTCAGCTCCTCAGTGAGTCAGGACATGTCCCCTGTCATGGCCCAGCCTGGTCCCCTGCCCTGCCAGCCTCTCCTGCCTCCTCCAGCCCTGTGTGAGTGGAAGCAATCCCAAGGATTTCAGTGTCTCAGTGCTCCAGTCCCCACTGCTCCCAGTGCCACTGGGCATCCTCTCGGGGCTGCAGGGCTTGTGCCACCTCTTGCTCTGTCCTTGTCCCAGCCAGGCTGCACAGACAGGCAGCAGGAAGGAGCTGAGGTGGTGCTGGGGGAACCCTGCCTGCTCCTGCTCCTGCTCCTGCTCCTGCTCCTGCTCCTGCTCCTGCTCCTGCTCCTGCTCCTGCTCCTGCTCCTGCTCCTGCTCCTGCTCCCTCCCTGCCTGTCCCCATGGCTGGGGGTCACATGAGGGACATTTCAGTGCCCCCTGGGCTTTGTGCCCAGCTCAGCACGTGCCAGCTGCTGTCTGTTGGTCCTGCCCTTGGCTTGGGGGAGATAAGAAGGAATTTCTTAGAAAACCCCACCAGTGCTCAGCCCGGGGTCTGTGCCCTGCCTGGCTAATGCCATGGAGTGGTGACAGAGGGCTGGTGACAGGGACAGGGCTGGCAGCAGCCAGTGGCATGTGGGTGTTTGGGGGACCAGCAGGTGGGGGACGGAGCTGGCCAGGCTGGCTGCTGGCAGGGTGGGCTGCTACGGGGTGCTGCTGTTTGTCCCCAGGGGTGCAGGACGAAGCTGTCACACTTGGGCAGGCACAGCTCTGAGCACGCCCTGGGTGCCCAGGTGTGCTGGCACTGCCTGGGCAGCCCTGGCAGCCCACAGGGACACAGCACAGCAGACAGGGCTGTTTCCATGAGGTGGTGTTGAGAGAGGAGGAGGCTCCTTGGGAACAGCCTGTTCCTGCCGTGTCTGCTCCTTGCACGGGGCACAGCCACCACCTTGTGCCCTTGCCTTGTGCCTGGCAGCACTGGGGGGGGTGCTTTGGGCTCTGTGGGGGCTGCAGGGGCTCCCTGGTGGGTGCTGCAGCCCTGGGCTGCTCCTGGAGCTCAGGCAGGACCAAAATGGGCTCTGTAATTTGGATAAATGAGCTGAGTGTAGTGTGAACATGCAGCCCTGTAACCTGTGATACACTTTGCTGCTGCCCTTCTTCCTAAACCCGACACACCTTTGTTTGAAGTGTTCCAGCAGAATGTTGTTTAGCCAGGGCATTATTACCAGTATCTCAGGCTCCTTTTCTCTATCCTGTGACTCAAGGACAGTTTAGTGCAATTTCTTCCATCTTTCCTCCATATCAAAGTTATCCTGGCAAGTTCACGTTTATTGTTTGCGGTTAATGTTTAATATTTCTCATTACTGGCATCTCATGGTTGATCTTAATTACACCTTTCTAATGTAAGACAAAAGTCAGCGAGCGAGACCATGCTCAGGCTGGGGCTGGGGCTCAGAGCCTGGCACTGGGCACCCCTTTTCCCACTCAGCACCCTCTTTTCCCACTCAGAACCCCCTTTTCCCACTCAGCACATCTCAGGGAGGGCAGCTGCTCCACGTGTGCCACAGAATCACGGGATCATTCAGGTTGGAAAAGACTTCTGAGGTCATCAGGTGCAACCTTTGAGTCCAACCTCTGAGTCCAGGCTGTGTTGGCACAACATGCCCGCCATGGGGCCCAGCAGCTCCCACGTGCTGCACCCAGAGGGACCAGCAGAAGCGGGTTTGGGAGCAGCTCAGGAGGAAGAAGGAGCTGCTGTTTGCTTAGTCCAGGCTTTAAATGAGGTTTTGCCTCTTGCTGGCTGGGCTGAATCGTTGAAACGGATTAGTAGAAAGTTTAGAAAAAGTGATTAAAAATTAACAGGGGGCAGAGGGCAAGAACGCCTGGCAGGACAGCGAGGTGTCCCCTGCTCCATGCAGCCTGGGAGGCTCCTGTGTGCCTGTCCCCAAAACCTGGGGAGGGCACGAGGGACCCCCCTGTCCCTGTGCTCACTGTGTGTGCAGGCAGGGTCCCCTGACCTCAGGGACCCCTCGCCCTTCACCGTGGGGCTCTCAGGGCTATAAATATTGGGGGTGTCAAGGGGTGACAGGGCCAAGGCACAACCTGACACTGCCTCTCCCTCATTCACAGTGACATTTTGTCAAATGCCACCGGGGAGGGGGGTTGCTTATCTGCTGGCACACACTCTGGTGACCTTCACGGCTCTGGCCAGGTGCCTCCTTGCTGTATTTACACTTATTTATAGCTCTCTCCTCCATTCCCACCTCTGCCCTCCTTCCTGGTGCTGGGGCCAGGCTGCCCACCCCACACGTCCCTCACCCCTCTGGGCTGGGATGGAGCTGGCACATCCTTGGGGATGAGCAGGGGCTGGCAGCAGCTGGCCCAGGTGGTGTCCCCTGGCTGTGGGGACAGCAGGGTTCAGCCCTGGGTTTGGTCCCAGTGTGGGTCATGCCCCCAAAGCCTCCTCACTTCGGTTCTGGGGGAGCTCAGGAGAGTGCTGGGGGTCTGCAGGCACCCCAAAAGGAGTGAGTGGCTGTGCCAGTGCTGTACCATCCAGTGCTGTACCATCCAGTGCCACACCATCCACTGTCACACCATGCAGTGCCACACCATCCAGTGTCACACCATCCAGTGCCACACCATCCACTGTCACACCATCCAGTGCCACACCATCCACTGCCACACCATCCACTGCCACACCATCCAGTGCCACAGCATCCACTGTCACACCATCCAGTGCCACACCATCCACTGCCACACCATCCAGTGCCACACCACCCAGTGCCACACCATCCAGTGCCACACCATCCAGTGCCCCCTGGCCGGTGAGAGCCCATCCTGGAGCAGCCCCACAGTCTCCCTGCAGGGCTGTAATCCCCGTTTGAAGCAGTCTGTGATTACGGATTTCCCTGATAAGCCCAGACAACTCTCTGCAAAACCCCTGCCCAAGGATTTTCCTTCCTTTTTCGAGCCAGGCCCGGGTGAGGGTGAGGAAGGAGAAGCTGCCCGAGGGAGGGCTGGTGGCAGCAGCGCTTGGTGTTCTTGGCATTTGTCACCTTCTGCTGCTTTGGGTGCCAGCCTGAACGCCACTGGCTGATTTGGGGCAGTGTCTGCAGCACGTGTGGGTGTATATTTATCCCTTAATGCCTCGGGTTGGCTCTTGGCTGTGCAGGGAGGAGCTGAGTCACCATTTGCTGCCCGGCGAGGAGCGTGGCTGCCTCTTCCCTTCCTCTTCCCTTCCTCTTTTCCATCCATGCAGCAGGGTGGCACGTGAGTGACAGGGCCATGGCAGAGCAGGATGAGGCTCCTGGAAGGTGCTGCCATGCTGGCACTTCAGAGGCTGCCCCTGTGCAGCTGACTAAGCACAGCCCTGCAGCGTGTGCCATCACCCCGTGTGCCCGCAGCCCACGCCACAATTCTTGGCCATGACTTCAAGGGGTTGGACCCAGAGTTTCTGCAGATAAGGGTAATTTCTAGCGGTGCTTTTGTTGGAGGGAGACAGAGGAGAGCACCTGCAGGTCTGTGTGTCACGGTCACTGCGCTGTGCCCAGCTCCCTGAGCCAGCTGAGCGGAGCAGACAATGAGCTGAGCCCCTGCCCTGGTTCAGGTTGCTCTTCCCTGGCAGCAGGGCTGGTCCTGCCCTCCCTGGGCTCATGGATGCAGCTGTCCCCAGCAGCCTGACCCCAGCCAGCCTCTCCTGTCCTGCTGACAGCGAGGGTTTAGTGTGGGGAGCCCAAGTTGACACTGAAAAGGAGGAAAACATTTCCTGTCTCGTTAATCCAGTGTTTGAGTTAGAGTTGGGTTTGGGGAGGAGTCTCGTGTCTCTTCAGAGATAAGACCTCAGGTGCTAGAGTCCACACTGCTCCAAAGCAGAAGAACTGGGAGGGACAGCAGTGTCCCACCTGCTGTCCCCAGGGTGTCAGGAGCCAGCACTGAGCTGAGACATCCTTGGATGTGGCTCCAGCCAGTGGCTGCTGGTCCAGCCCAGGACATGTCCCCAGAGCTCCTGTGGACACCAGAGACAATGGTGACACTGATCACCCTCACAATGGGGCAGGGAGATGGATCTGACCCCTGTGCCAGCCCCTCATGCTGCCTCCCCTTGCCACTGCCCTGGGAAGGACAGACTGGGGACATTGCAAAGGGACAGGGAGTGGGAGCAGTGCTGGCAGCCCCAGAGCAGCCAGGAGCTCTTCCATTGCCTGGAGACAAAGGGATGCTGAGCAAGGAGACAGCAGGAGCTCTCCTGCCTGGAGCAGGGACTCAGCAGCCACTGCCAGCAGCTCTCTGGTCGCAGCCTTGCTGCAGCACACCCGGGCCAGGTGTCTGGGCTGGAGGATGCCTCCGAATTTCTGAGCATGTCTCCATGGGTGTTTGCTGGCTGCACACCAAGAACCCATGGCTGATCTTCCTACAAAGTCCCGAGTAAAATTAGAACAAAAGTTCACTCCTCTCCCAAGGCAGCAGGAAGTGCAGAGGGTGGGAAAAAGGGAAAAAGAGCAGAGGAGGTCCCGTGCCCACAGGCAGCCTCCCCATGGCTGCTGCCAGCCAGCCCCGAGCTGGGCAGGGGGCTGGGCCCTTCCCCACCCCATGGCCAGCCCAGAGGGGCTCTCAGGGCTGCTCCCAGGGTTCTGGGCTGGGAGTGATGGGGTCTCTCTGGAGCCTTGGTGGCTGTACTGGGTAAGTGACACTGCCTAGCAGAGGTGCCCATGCAGGTGGCAGTATGGGTGACCCCACCAAGCAAAGGCTGTCCCCGTGTTTTTTCAGGAGGAGGAGGCTCAACACAAACACAGCTGAGTTTTGGGCATTCCTTGTGGAAGGCAGGAAGCTGTGAGCATCCCCAGCCTGGCAGTGGTTGGGCAGTCCTGCCCTGGAGTGCCCAGAGAGGGCAGCTCAGCAGCATTCGATTGCAGGAGTTTATTTTTACCCAGCCCTGTTGCCAATGGGGACATGTCACATCTGTGGAGTTGATCAAAAGACATCCCGAGCACTGGTGTCAGCTGCTCCTTGTGATCTCAGCACCAGGATCTTTTCCCTTGTGGCATATCAAAAGGAGCAGGAGAATTTGGCTGCTCTGCTATTTTTAATTGCACGCACACACGCACACACAGACACACGTATATCTGTGTATGTATGGCTTGGCTAAAAATAAAAGCCTTTGCCTGTGTTCCCATGGGAAGCTTTGGGGAGAAGGGGGAGACAAAGTTGTCACAAGACTTTTTTTTGGAGCAGGAGCTAGAGGAGGGACAGGAAGGCAGGGACGAGCCACAGCAGGTAAGGGACACATCTGAAAGGCCAAATGACATCTGATCCTATGGCGGTCCCTGAGCAGAGGGGACAGAACAAGGGGAGGGGCAGCATCTGTGTCCCCCAGAGCTGGCAGTGGGGACTCCTGACCTGCTGCATGTGCTTGACACCTGGGAAGAAAGGTTTGCAGGGCAGGTTAGAAAATCCCCATCCCCGGGGGCCCAGTGAGGAGTATCAGCTCCCAGAGCCACCCAGGGGTGCCCAGTACACTTTGTGGCACCAAACTTGTGGCATTTACCTGATACACATCCCTCCAGCAGAGGCAGAAGGAGGGAGAGCATCCCCCAGAGCAGGGGCAGCTCCCAGAGCTCTATGTAGGGCAGCATCAGCTGCTCCCTGCATCCCCCAGCCCCACTGCAGCCCCTGGGCTGGGACATGGCCCTGGCTCACCATCAAACCATAAAACCACTCTGCCCTGCCCTTGCTGTGCCCTCCAAGGTGCCCTCCCTGTTTTCCACCTCCCCTGGGACTGGGCAGGGTGGGAAGCAGGTGAGAGATGCAAGATGAGGGTGAGTGGGGAGTGTCCTTTGGAGTGTCCTGAATGCGGTGGGGACCGTGGCAGACAGGCTCATCAGCCTGGGGCGACACACTCGGTAATCCCAGATTATCCCAATTTGAAAAACAAAAAATGAGAGGAGAAAGAGAGAAAAGCTGTCTTTGCCATTCCTGCGGTCTGGTTTGAAATCCCCTTTTCCTTCCCGTTGAGTGACAGAGGAGACCCTTGCAGGGTGCTTCAGGAGGAGGGGCCCCCACACTCCCCTGCAGCCTCTCTCACATGCTCAGATGTCTGCCTGCTCCAAAATCCATTTGCTCTGTAAATAAACTTGCCTCCCTCCCTGCCAGAAACCTCCCCTTGGGCACAGCCAATGCTGGGAGGAGTCGCAGCAGACCTTTCCCCTCCGTGTTTTAACCTGGGCACCGAGGCACAACCACCAGGCACGTTCCAAATGCCAGGGCAGGCAGCGGGTGCTGGTGCCAGCCCGGCTCCCTCGGGTGCTGGGTGCAGCCCTGGGGTTTTGTGGCTGGAAGCCAGACCCAAGTGGGGCAGGTGCCAGCTCCTTTCTGTGGTTAAATGGAATTTTTTAGCTCAGTTCCTGCAGCTCACATCACCCCCTGTGCTCTCAGACATCCCATTCATTTCCATGCTGTTCTTCTCATCCTGCAGGGAGCAGGGGCTGCGGTGCCTTGGCTGCTTTGGGATGTGCTGAGGGATGTCCTGAGCGCTTCAGGGCCATGTGCTGGGGACAGGGTGGGCACCAGGTGTGAGGCTGGCCCTGTGTGCTGCTGTCCCAGCTCTCTTGTGCTGATCCCCAGGCCACCTAGATGTCACTTTTAGGCCACCAAGGGCATGAATTGCCCTTAAGAGCCTCGGGGTGGCTGTGCTGTGCTGTGCCCTGACCTCCCATCACTGCTGGGAGGGATCAGCGGGGCTGTGCAGATCGATTGGGTGAAAAGGTGCCCACCACACCCTGCCAGGGCTCCTGGAGAAGCGGGGAGAGGGGCTGGGAGCACCTGGGGGTGGGATCACTGAGGGTGGGACCACCATGGGGGGATGCTGCTGCCTCTGCTGCCTGCAGCCGTGGGCTCAGCCCGTTTCTCTCCTCTCCCCTGTGCAGTATGAGGTGTCTGGAGAGGAGCACCTCTACTCCGACTTCCCCGAGATCGACCTGTCCCAGCTGGACGCCGGAGACCTGGACTCTGCCGGCTGCTTCAGCGAGCTGCAGTGGGGCAGTGGGGAGCACTCGGAGACAGACTCCAGCCAGTACAGCACCGACGACTCCGAGCTCTTCCAGGTACCCCCAACCCCCCCAGCACGGAGGCAGGGGGAGCAGGAGCAGGAGGGTGGGAGGAGGGAACACACACAACTATTAATATCGCCTCCCCAGCTGATTAGTGCTCCATTAATTTGTGCACTAAATGGGGCAAGCGGAGTAGGGCTAATGAGGAGGAGGAGGAGGAGGAGGCTGCTGAGCCAGCCCTCCTGTGCTGGATTATTCACAGGGAATTGCAGAGGGGTGCAGTGTGTTCCATTCCTGTTTCATTCCTGTTCCATTCCTGAAATGGCAGTGTGGGGGGCTCAGCACTGGGAGAATTCCCTCCCTTGCCAGGGGCACAGAGCAGCCCCTGCCTCCTGTGTGGGGCTGGGGTCCCTTTGGCAGAGGGGCTGGTTCCTCTCCTTGCCCCTGGGCTGGGATGGATCCATGGCTGTGCCAGCGTGGTGCAGAGCTGGGGCAGGGCTACTCCACGTCCCTCTGCTCCTGTCTCTGTTTCATCTCCTGTAGCTGGGAGGACAGGGCAGGGCTGTGGGCACAGCACAGACACGTTGGAAGCAGGGAGATGCAGAGGGGACAGGGCACAGAGCAGGCTGGGCAGCCCCCTCACCCTGCCCAAAGCTCATTCCGTGCCCTGGGTGTGCCTGTCCTTGAGGCTGGGGGTCTCTGTGCCCTCCTGAGCAGCACCCAGGCCTTCACCCTTTGCACAGGGAGGTTGTGAGTCACTGGTACCAGCTAATCACCAACCCTGGGTTACATTTTGGGAGGAGGAGGATTTCTATTTAAACAAGGAGATTGAAAAAAAAAAAGCCTCAATATTTTCTAACCTGCCCATAATAACAACAACCCTCTGGCTTTTATGCTGGGCTGATGCTGTGCTTGAAAATGGTCCAATCCAGCTGAGGGACCTTCATCACGAGATGCATATTTTCCATGAACTTCCTGGGGAAAAGATAAACAGAAAAGAAATGCAAAAGCCAGGCCGATGAGGAGCAGTGGACTATGATGAAATGTATCCCACTGAACTTGTATGCACAGTGATCTTGTGCCAATAA
The DNA here is from genome assembly GCA_013400435.1 of Pycnonotus jocosus. Lineage (NCBI taxonomy): Eukaryota > Metazoa > Chordata > Aves > Passeriformes > Pycnonotidae > Pycnonotus > Pycnonotus jocosus. The sequence goes on along the minus strand of VWYP01029207.1, from coordinate 50,407 downwards.
CAGGAGGAAAAGAAACGGAGCCAAAAATGGAGCATCCTGCTGCCTTTCCCTGGAGCCTGCTCCAGTAACTGTGAGCAAGGTTAGGGCATGGAACAAAAGATGTTTAATTTTCAAACAAGAGGAGAGGAACACGGGAGGCTGTGTGCAGGCAGCAGGCCTGCCTGTGAGCCTGACTTTCCCCCCCGTGCTAATTTTATCGCTGATGGTAGCCTGCTTCTCGTTGGACATGGTTTACATTCAGATGATGATGGAGGAGGACCAAAAAGAAGGAGCTCCTGGCTCGCTCCAGCCATTCCTCAGCTTCTGCATCCTCTTCTGGGCTTCAGCACTGTGCTGCCAGACTGGCAGGGAACTGGTGGGGCTGGCTGGGACTGGGAAGGCTGGAGCTGCACCAGCAAAGCCAAAGCCCAGATGAAAAGAGGGACCCAAGTCAAGCTGGAGCAGGGGACAGGGGGAGGCAGGAGCAGCCCCTGGCCCTGCCTAGCCCAGACTGAGATGGGCTTTGCACTACAGCTCCCCTGAGCCAGTTTTTGGGTGAACAGCACGATCTGGGGATGCTGATGGGAGATTTGGGAGTGACTGGGGTTGTGCTCTGGACAGNTTTGCACTACAGCTCCCCTGAGCCAGTTTTTGGGTGAACAGCACGATCTGGGGATGCTGATGGGAGATTTGGGAGTGACTGGGGCTGTGCTCTGGACAGGCTCTCTCACAGAGCACTGGGTGCACCAGCTTTAAGTGTGAGGGCTGAGTCCCTGAGGAGCTGGAGGTGCCTGAGTCTGGGGGCTTTCAGTGAGCACAAAACTCAGAGTGGTTTTTGTCACAAGCTGTGGCATCTGGCCAGTGGTGCAGCCTGGGCAGAGCTTCCCCTGTGCCCTGCTGGGAGCTGTGCCCTCTCATCCACTGGGCAGCCCTGGCTGAGCTCACAGCTCTTGCTCTTGCAGCCTACATTCAGGAGGGTTTGGGCCAGGAGCTTTTTCCTCACAGATCCTTTCTTTGCTGCTGTTTGCCTCCTGGTGGGGTGCAGGGACTGTTGGGAGAGAAGATGCTCTGATTCATTCTTCTCCTGCTGGGGTGCAGGTGGACAGACTGATGCTCCTTTTCCAGGTCTCTCCTCATCCCATCCTTGTGCTGTGCTGGGGAAAAGCTCTCACAAGGAGGGTCACTGGGAAGTGTGGGAGCTGGTGTGTGGTCCCTGTCCCCTCTCCAGCATCCTGGGGACCCTCTGCCCAGCCTAACACCCCCTCTCTCCTCTTTACCTGCTCCTTTCAGATAATAGACAGCGAGAACGAAGCGCTGCTGGCAGCCCTCACCGAGACTTTGGATGATATACAGGGAGATGACATGGGCCTGGCTGCCTTCAGAGCTATGGAAGAGGGGGACACGCTCAACTCTGCCACCACCTCACCTGCCCCTTCCCCCAACCCCACCGCCCCGGTCACGGGGGGGCCGCCCCCGGCCCCCGAGTGTGATGAGCTGTCTCTAGTAAGAACCCACTTCCTACTGTTTAAGGTGGATTTGGATGAGCCCCAGATAAGCCGGCTGCATGGGTATGATAGGAAGCCAAGGTCTGAATTTTTTCATTCTAGGCTTAAAACTCTCTTTTAACCGTCAATACCAAAGCATATACTTGTATTGTATACGTATACATGTTCTGCATCATTGCTGTCACCTCCATCACCATCCTCACGGGAACGAGCTGTGTGTATACAAATCTATCTATGCACGGGGTGGGGGCGGCTTGGCAGAGGGCTGGGGGCTGCTTTGGCACACCCATACCTGCTTTTAACCCCACGTGCAGGTGTGGGGCTGCCCGGGGCTCTCCCTGGCTCATCCAGCCCCGTGCCCGTGGGCAGTGGTGGCTGTTCCCCCTGGCTCTGCCCCGGGCTGAGCTCCCTGCTGTCACAAGAGGGGTTTGCCCGAGTGTCAGCCCCTGCCCTCGGCTTTCAGTGGGAGGGTTTGACCCTCCCTGTGCCTTCCGCCAAAGCCCCTCAGGGGCTGTGCGGCCTCTGGTCCCTCCAGATTTGGTGGCTGGAGCATCCCTGTTGGTTCCCTGCAACACTGGGGCTCCAGCCCCGCTCCCCTTCCTGGCCAGAATAAACTGGGAGCGTTTCCTGCCATCCCTGGGAGGTTCCCTGGCACAGGACCCCCAGCCCGCTCCTTCCTGCGGCTCCCCAGAGCCCCAAACCCGGTCCCGGGGTGTCCCCAAAAACCCAGCGAAGGGGAGGAGTGACATCCAGTGGTGACAGCGTGCATTTCCACCGCCCACGCCCCGCAGGGGTGGGTATATATCACACATGACCTGTATGTGTATATATAGGATGTATACGTTGCAGGGGCGGGGGGGAAAAGGTGCTGGGTGCTTCCACCAACAGGAGCCTCACTCCTAAAGCTGCGGGTGCCCCGGCTGGCATTTCCTGGCAGACCCTGACCCGGGCACCCCTTTTCTATCACTCCTTAACCCCCCAGGGCTCCGTGCCCACCGGGAGCCCCAGATCTGTCTCTCCTGCAGTCCCCGGTGCCTACGCAGTCGTCTTGCTGTTGAGCTGTTGTTGTTAGCGCCACATGGGCACAATCTCAAATGTTATTGCTGGGTGTGGGGTCTGGGTTTTTTTTTTTTTTTTTCCCTCCCCCTGACCAAAATTGGGGTTGAGTAGAAGGAAAACGTTGTGCTGACCCTGCCCTCAGAAGGGTGGCACTGCGGGTGGCCTGGGGAAAGCCCCGCACCCAGTGCCCATGGGCTTGGCACGGTGCTGGGGGAGATCCTCCTCGAGATCTCACAGGGATTTGCATCTGCAAACCTGCCTTGAAAGCTCCTTAATGAGCCGAGGCCTTCTCTGGGTGTTTTGGCTAAATGAGCCTTGCAAGGGGACAGCGAGCTGTCCAAACCCATCACTCACACCACTGCAAAGCCTCTGTCACCTCAGGGCAGAATCGGTGGAGTGAGAAGCTGGGATGCCACGGCAGCTCCTGTGTGTCTGACACCAGTGGGGTTGTCCTGGGGAAGGAAATTCCCTCCTGTCCTCACTGCCCCAACCTGCCTGGGGATCCCTGGGCTGAATGTGGGGACAGCCCTGACCCCCACAGGGCAGCACACAGCCAGGCACCTGCCCCACAGCCACGAGGAGGGGGGAAATCCTAATCCTAACCCTCCCTGCCCGATACTTTTTTGCCCCATTTTTGGGTCGGGTGCTGGATGCTGGATGTGCTCACACATGAGCCAAGGGGCTGTGGCCCCCTGGGTGTTTTCTCCTGCCCTCACTGCGATGCCCACTCCTTTTCTTGCCCCTTCTCTTTGCAGCTGAAGAAGCTGCTCCTGTCTCCGTCGCCTCCGAGCTGCGAGGCCCAGCGGGACGGGAGCGCCCGGCGCCCGGGGACCCCAAAATCCCGGCCCGCACGGCCCTGCACAAAGGTACAGCCCCAGCCCCTGCAGCACCCACCTCCTGGGAGCTGTCCCAAAGGATGGGGAGCTTCTGGGCTGGCCAAGGGGTTGGGGACAGGCAGGGACTGTCACCCACAGTGCTCCCATCCCTGTCGGGGCTCTGCAAAACTTTAGACTTTGTGCTGTGCTGAGAAACACTTTGATCTCACTTGAACCCGGGGGGGTTTGGCCTCTCCCAGCTTCCCTGAGCACCCATTTGTGAAAGCCCCATGTGCTCCCCGGGCACTCCCTTGCCCCCCTCCCTGCTGGCTCTGAGCCCAAGCCAAGGCCTTTGGGCAGGAGTCACTGCCTGTCATCCTGCAGAGCCCACCCCAGTGCTTCAGCTGATCTGAAACCCAGCAGAAGGTGCCATCAGAGATTTTCCTGCTTTGCTAATGATAATTGTGCGGTGCATTAGGCCTGGCAAATTAGATTGTCTGGGAAGAGCAGCAGATCTCTCCTGGGGAGATGGAGCATCACTGTGTGCAGGAGGGGCAGCATTGGGGCACGGGGCTGACCCCAGGGAGCTCGGGGTGCTGGTGAGCCAGAACTGGGGGGGTTTGAGGGTGTGGGTGGCTCTGTCAGCCTCCCCCCAGGGTCATGGCTGTGGGGCTCAGGGCTGACTTTCTCCTCTCTCCCCTCGGAAGGTGGAGGGTCCCCGGGACAGGAGGGCGAGCGTCCCGCAGGCACAGAGCCGTAGCTGCACGGAGCTGCACCGGCACCTCACCTCCAGCACCTCCTGCTCCCAGACCAAAGCCCCCCAGGCACCCGAGGAGTGCCCCGGCAGCTCCCTCCATCCATCCCCGGGCGACTGTGCCCACCACGAGGACGACAGCGACTCCAGCGAGGACTCGCTGAGCTCCGGCGACTCGGTGGCCGCCCTGTCCTCGGCGGAGGACGGCACGGGCAGCCAGTTCTCCTGCGAGGGCGAGCTGCACTCGGTGGTGGAGCTGATCCGCTACATGCACACCTACTGCCTGCCCCCCCGCAAGCTGCCCGCCCGCGACCCCGCCGCCGACAGCAAACCCCAGCCCTGCAGCCCCTTCAAGAGAGCCAAACCGGACTGTGCCCCCAGCGCCCAGAGCCGGCCGGGCTGCTGCAAGAAACCCGCAGCGTCCTTCTCCATCCTGAAGGAGCTGCTGGCACGGGACCTGCTGTGCGATGTCAGCAAGCCATACCGCCTGGGCAAGCCCGTGTACGCGGCCCTGGCGCGGCCGCCCGGCTCCTGCTCGCCCGTGCCGCCCGATGCGGACGATGCCGGCGGGACCTGCACAGCAGCCACGGGGAAAGCGGCGGCCGAGAAGGGCGAGCCCCGGCAGAGCCCCGAGGCGGAGGCACCGCGGGAGCTGGGTGGCCTTGAGGACGATGCCGGCAAGCAGGAGGGCCCCGCGGGCTCGGGGAAGGTGGCCCGCAGGCAGGACAGCGCCCTTTACGCCGTGCGCCGCTCCAAGAGACTCAACCCCGAGCTGGGGCACTGGCTCTCCTTCCTCGACGAGCCCCACGCCGAGTCCTGCGTGCCCCTGGGCTGCAGGGAGGCCGCGCCCTGCCCGCTGCTGGAGGGCTTCTCTGCCCAAGAGCCGGCGGCCGAAGTGGAGGTGGGGGGCACAGCCCCATCGGCAGAGCCCCAGCCCCTCTGCCTGGGCTCCCTGGGGGATGGCGAGGTGGGCACTGAGAGCCGGCGCTGTGCCCTCCTGGAGCAAACAGGTGAGGGGTCTGGAGGGCTGTCACTCTGCTCACCCTCCCCAGCGTGTCTGTGTGCCAGCCCTGCCATGAGCGAGTGATGCTGGCTGGGTGTTGAGCACTCAGCTGGCAGGAGAGATGTGAGCAGCTGCCTGGCTGTGGGGTGCCATGCATGGGGAACTGGGATGCTTTTGGGGGTGCTTTTTCAATGCATGGGCATCTCCTGCCTCAGTTTCCCCATTTTATAATGAGGTGAACAAGTTGGTGTGGCCATAACCCAGCAGGGAGGAGGTTGCCCCATCCCTCCAGGTTCTTCCCCATGGGTTCACCCTGGGTCTGGGCCCTGGGGTTCAGCTGCAGTGGTGCCCCAAACCCCCAGCAAGCTGCAAGTGCAGCAATGGCTCAGCCCTGCAGCGTGAGCTGTTCCTCTCAGGTGGGCAAAGCCCTCAGTGGGCACTGCAGGGGTACAGCTCCACGGGTAACCTGCTTCTCTCCTGCCTTTCAGAAACACCCAGGTGTCTCACGCTGTCCTTGGCACAAACGTAAGTGCAGATGGGGCTGAGTGACCCAGTCTGGGGCTGGAAACTGCCTGGGGATGTGTGGCTGGGCAGAGCCTCTGCAGCCAGCACAGGGAGCTGTGTTTGCAGAGCTCAGTGAGCTGCACTGCTGGGCACGGGGCTGTGGGGAGCCACAGGGTGCAAGGAGCTGGGAGAGTCCCATGCCCAGGGCAGGGCATTTTGTGTGTGCCCTGGAGCTGCTCACCCCACTGCCCTTTGTGGGGTTACTCAGTCAGGCACCAGCCAAAGTGGGAGGGTTCACTTGTGGGCAGTGTTTTCTCAGCTTTCTTTTGGATTTTGGGGCTATGGTTCACCTAAACATTTTCTCTCTCCTGATTTTCTGCTCTTCTCCAGTGACCCAACCTTTGGGAAGAGAAACTTTGAGCCAATGCTGACTGTGGAGCTGTGTGGGACAGCAGGTAGGACAGGCTTTGAATTCTTCAGTTTTGCCAAAATCTCCTCGAGGCAGGGGCTCATTTACCCTAAATTCAGCCTGGAGGCATCAGTTCCAGCCTACCCAGCCAAGGGGGCACCTTCATGCCCTTCACTCTGCAAGCACAGGAGACTCCCCTTGCCCTGCCACATCCATGCACCATGACCAGCTCAGGGGGATGTGTTTGGGGTGGGAGCAGCTGTTCAGGGAGGCCCTGCATGAGCCAGGAGGGAAGGGAGATCAAGGCATCCTTCTTCTTCCCCCAAGTGTCACTGGATGAAGCTGTGGGTGCAGCCCGGGATTGGGCGGGACTGAGGGGGCAGAGCTGACTCCTGCTCTTTCTTTGGGGGGTTTTGGGGTTCAGGTCTCACACCGCCCACCACTCCACCATACAAACCCGCCGAGGAGGACCTGTACAAGCCAGACATCCCCCAGGAGCCAGGGAAGGAAGAGGGGATGGCCCCCAGCCCGGGGGGCACCGGGGATGTGGCAGCCTCGAGAAAAGCCCCCAGGAAGCACCCAGAGAGGACGGAGCTGTTCGCACACCTGAGCCGGGCGGGCGGGCGCGCGCTCCCCGAGCAGCAGGGGCTGCTCAAGCGGCCCTTCTCCCGCTCCTTCGGGGACCACGACTACTGCCAGGTGCTGAAACCCGAGCCCAACCTGCAGAGGAAGGTGCTCAAGTCATGGGAGCCCCCGAGCCAGGTGGAGATGGAGCACAAGAGGAGGGTCCCGGCCGCCCACTACCAGGGACTGGCGCTCGGCAAGGACACGGGCACTGAGATGCTGTGGAAGGACGGCGTCAAGCAGCTGAGAGACCAGGAGATCAGAGCCAGCTTAACAAAGCACTTTGGCTTTCTGGACAGTGCCCTTGACGACGAGGACATGGTGTTCTGCAAGACCCCCGAGTACGACACGGTCTTTGAGGACAGCTGCAGCGAGAGCGGCTCCCTTGTGGAGGAGGATGAGGAGGAAGAGGAGGAGGAGGAGGAGGAAGAGGAGGAGGAGCATGGCAACACCAAGCTGTGCCTGAGGAGAAACCCCCTTTCCAGGACCAGTTTGCATTACTGCTCCCGGAGCAGGTCCAGCTCGGGCTCCTCGTGCTGCCGCTCGCGGTCACCTGCCAGCAGACGCACCTTCAGGTATGGGGACACGGGGACATCGGGACTGCTTCTGCCCCCTGAATTTTTGGGCAGCCCCAGTGCTCTCTGCTCTGCTGGCCCAAGCAGTAAAGATGCTAATTAATGAAAGAAAAACCACGGAAATAATTGGTACTGCATCAGCTAGTGCTGATGGCATCAGCCATGGCCTGAGGCAGCAGCCAAGGGGTTCCATGGGTGACAGAGAATGGGCAGGCACCCAAGGCAGGCCTGGGAAGGGGCAAGTGCTGGCTGGGGACAGCCTGGCATCTATGAGAAAAACCTTCCCAGTGTCCTTTCCAGTGTTTTCAGACCCCAGTCTCTCCTTGGCTCCCAGTGCCCCTAACTGCCTACCCACTCCTGTGGGTGTCTCAGCTTCTCAGTGATGTTTGAAGCTTTCCCAGCAGCTCCTCCAGCCCCGGGCTGACCTCCTGTCCCTCCCTTGCAGGTGTGAGAACGGCGAGCAGTGTCAGGGTGGGAGCGGGCACCGGGGCCAGCTGAAGAAGAGACGGGAAAAGGCCATCGTAAGTGAGCAGGGACAAAGCACCCCCAGCCCTCAGCTCGTCTCCTGCTCCAAAAGCAGCAGTGGAGCCCTGGCTCCAGCATCCCTTGGTGCCAGGCCAGTGTTAAACAAGGACATGGGGATGGAGGGGGGAGAGGAAAACCCAACGTGCAGCAGAAGCCGCCAGCGATTGGCAACACACGGAGTCCTTGGCACAGGGATGCCCAGAGCATCCCACGCTGGTGCCTCAGTGCTCTTGGCAGTTTGTGGGGTGAACTGGGGAATCCCTGAAGCTGCTCAGCTGTCACAGATGTGGCCCCACTGCATCCTTGTGCTCCAGGAACCCATGGGCACATGCTGGGAGCTGGGAGAGGGGTGGGCACATGGCAGAGTAAATTGGTGCTCCCTGCTGTTGTGCACACACACACACTCACACATGCTGCTTTGGCTCTTTTTCCTACAATGCAATTGGATTTTGCTCCTGGCAATTCTTGGGAATATATCCCACGTTTGCCAGGAGAAGCTGAAGGAGCTGCAAGAATGTAGGAGAATTTTAAAAGAGAAGAAGGGGGTGGTGGCTGCTCCAGCCTGGGTATGGCTGTCCTAGGGGTGACACTATGTCCTGGCTGGAGTGGAGACATCCAGATCCTGGAGAAATCAGTGTCTCCATGGCAATGCTTCCCAATGCTGGCTTGCAGGGGCTCCTTCACACCCCAGCAGCAGCACAGAGGTGCAGGGTCCAAGCCTGAAAGCTTTTGTTTGCTTTGGCAGGGGGAAGGCCGGGTGGTGTATATCAGAAACCTCTCCAGCAGCATGAGCTCCAGCGAGCTGAAGAAACGCTTCGAGGTGTTTGGTGAAATCGTGGAGTGTCAGGTCCTGTCCAGGACTAACAGGTGGGTGGGCAGTGAGCTGTGGTCCAGGCCTCCAGCAGCTGCAGGCAGCTCCTCTCCCCAAACCCCACAGCACTGCCAGTGCCACATCAATGCCCTGGGTCAGCCCAGCCCTCGGTCTCGGTGCTTTGGTCAAGGACATTCAGTGTGTCCAGAGATCCAAGGGCACCAGTGGGATGGAGCAGTGGAAGAATGATGGGCCAGGGGTGTAGTGCTGTATCACAAGGGCTGTGGGGCTGATCACATCTCGAATTCTTTCTCTGGTTGCTCAGGGGGGAGAAGTACGGCTTCATCACGTACCGGTATTCGGAGCATGCCGCCTTATCGCTGAAGAACGGCCCCTCGCTCAGGAAGAGGAACGAGCCCTCCTTCCAGCTCAGCTCTGGTGGCCTGGGGCGCTTCTTCTGGACCAGATTCGCTGACCTGGGTGAGGAAGCAGCAGCTGCTTTGTTTCTTTTATCAGCACAGAGCTGTTACAGCACAGTGCACCGCTGAGCCCTGGTCACGCAGGGAGCCCAAACGCCTTCGGAGCCTGCAGGAAAAGCCCTCTGGCTTTCCTGTGGCTCACAGAACTGCTCGTGGCTCAGACAGGTGGATTGGCAAACTGGGGAGAAGAAAAAAAAATGGTGTGAGGCCTCAGGGTGTGCTGGCTGCAAAATGTAGCATCACAGCCCGGAGCTGCTGGGTCTCAGCTGAGTGCAGCCCATCCTGTGTCTGCTGAGTTCCTGCAAGGTGCTGGAGGCTTTCCAGCAGAAAACTCCCTTCCCAGGCATTAGAGAAGGCAGTCAGCAGCATTTCATTAGCCCAAGAGGTGATGTGGGTGGTTTGCTGCTCTGCAGGACAGATTCACCACGCTGCACATGCACTCTGGAGCCAAAGTGACAGCACTGAAATGTGCTGTGGTGGCATTAATCCTTCCAGTGCTTCAGCAAGGTCTCAGTGACTGTGTCACCAGGGCTGCAGCCTGAGCTGAGGGCCAGGAGCCAAACCCTGTGCTAATCCTGCAAGAGAAATGTGTCCCAGGCTTTGCCCAGCCCTCTTTGCTTCAGGTGTTTCACCAACACTGCATGTTTATTTCTGTACCCTCTGCAGGGGCTGAAAGGTTCTGGATCCCACTTGATGAGTGAAAAACCAAGGTCCAGAAAATAAAGCCCCAAGTCTTGACTTACCTCCAGATGCCCCATCTGATACAAGTACTCCCTGGTTTTTTTATCACGTTGCAGTATCTGCTCTGCTTACAGCAGCCATCCCCTGACTTTGATTGTGGGCACAAATGTCCATTGTTCATCTGAATAAATCCCAGAGCCTCCCATTTTGAGCACAGAGAAATTAGGAACCAGGTAGCACCTTGTAAGGAAGATGGTGACTGCTGTGCTGTGGGGAGGGGGGGCCAGAGCTGCCCCCCCTGCATAAGAGAAGCCCCCTCAGTGCTCCTCACCTGATTTCTGCAGAGCCACCAGTCACCCCCTTCCTGCCCAGCCCAGCTCATTCCTAAAATCCTGCTCATCCTGGTACAGGATGAGAAGAAGAGCCTCCAGCCAGAGGTGAAATGCAACCACACCATTCCAAAACACACCCAAAATGTTAAGCTGCTGTGAAATCAGGCAGCCTTAGTTCTGCTACATGCTGAATTCTCTGGGCTTTCCAGGGGCACTCCGTGTTCAGCTCCTGGCACAGGGCTGGCAGTGGGGCAGTTCAGCTCCCTTGGGATGTCCCTGTGTCAGCCCCTCCCAATTCAGCTGCACCCAGCAGATTTTTTCACTGCTGGCAGTGAATGTCGGTGGTGTCTGCCCTGCCCAGCTGGGCCTGGCTGCAGCCCCTCTGCCCCGGCTTTTTCACCATCACCGCTGTGTCCAGCCTGGCTGTGCAGTTGCAGGGCAGTGAGCAGTGCCCTGCTGTGCCTCAGTTTCCCTCCCCATAAGGCAGAGAGGACGCTGATCCCCCCCATCCCTGACCTGGCTGCTTTCTGTCCCTGCCGTCCCCAGATTGCGGCACGGACGAGTCCTCCCCGGCTCCGGTGAAGAGCAAGTACGAGACCATGGATTTCGACAGCTTGCTGCAGGAGGCCCAGCTCAGCCTGCATCGGTAACAGCCTTAACCTTGGAGGAATACCTCAATACCTCAGTCAAGGCACTTCCAATATGTTTACGTTTTCAAAGAAATTATTCAGTCTATGGCAAGCGAGAGAGCGCGAGAGAGAGCGAGAGCACGCCCGCGAGAGAGAGACTGCTGTCCCCTGATCGATGTTTACATTGAACAAAGCTGCTTCTGTCTGTGAGTCCCCATGGTGTTGATGTCTCACTGCCACACGTTAGTCCCCCCTCTGCTTCTGACTGGTTGTTTTAGGGTGAGCCTAGGAGCCCCCCTGCCCTTCTTTCCCCTCCTGGCCCTCCCCATGCTCCCGCCGTGGAGTTGCAGCTGTGTTCACCATAACATTTTTTTGTCCGTAGTGTGTGATGATGAAATTGTTCATTGTGAATAGAATCAGGATTATAAACTAATTTTTAATAGAAGAAGAGAAGAAAAAAAAAAGTATATACTTAAAAAAAAATGTATTTATGGCTCAGATGTACTGTAATTCAGATTTATTGTACCGCTTCCTTGATTTTTAACTATGCACTGTAATGAGGCACTTGCCACTCAGCAAATGGGGGGTCAGAGCAGTCACAGAGCTGACATTCCCCTGCCTCCCCTGCTGGCAAACCGGGGTGCTGGGTGCTTGCCCCGGTGTCACCCACTTTGCTGTCAAAGCCATTCTTTGTGCTGGCATGGCCCAAGGCCCCCAGCATCACCCCCGTGCTGAGCTGGGTCCTGGTGGGTGCTGGAGCCAGGGCGAGGCAGCTCTGCAGGCTGCAGAGGGTGGGACAGGGATGCACTGCCTGCAGCCAGCGCTGCTCCAGCCTCTGCTGAGCCAGAGACAGGGGCTGGGTCCTGCTGGCACAGCCTGGGGGATGGATGGATGGATGGATGGATGGATGTCTCCGGTCCATGTGGAGGAGCTGGCTCCTCTCCAGCTCCTTGGATGGCTGGGAGACTGGCCAGGCCCTGGGACTTGATCCACGCTCACCTCCACACCCTGCAAAGCAAGCAGGGCGAGAAGACCCATCCATGCTTCCCACTGGGCAGCCAGCCCCAAATCCAGCCCAAAGTCCAGCCCCAAATGCAGAGAGGCGGGGGGGGCACAGCACCCACACTGAACACCCACCCACAACCCTGCCCCGTAGCTGATAAGCCATACACGTCCCAGCACCCACCCGCACCCCGGACCCGTCTCACGCCCGCCAGCACCCCGGGGCACAGCTCTGCCTCTGGACAAGGGCCCTCGGGGCTGGATTAAATGTCAAATTTCCTTCTGGACTTGCCTGGAGGGCAAATGTGGGTGCGGTGGGGTGGGGACACAGCCCTCCACCAGCCGGAGCAAAGCCCACCACCAGCCAGCCAGAGGCACTGTTTGCCCAAGGCAGCGGGACTCTTGCTGCTCCTCAAGCCATCACCACCTCCTCCTTTTATTTCTGAGCCCCAGAGACCACTAGGGATTCAGCCATCCTCTGTAGATAGAATATTATAGCCTTAACTCTGCCAATAGATAGATTAGAGTCTCCTGGGGTCTCCCCTCCCCATGACTTGGGGTTTTTAGCCCCGGTTCCCTGGGTGTGTTCCGTCCTGCAGGGAGAGTGACCAAAGCCTCGCAAATGGCACAGGATGTGACACCGAGAGCCGGAGCCCTGCCAGGGTGGCCCCTGGCTCGGGGGCCGGGGTGCAGCCGGGCTCTGGCAGGAGCAGGAACGCCGGCAGCGCCGACACCAGCACAGTTCCCTGGCTGTTCCCCTCGGGAGAGCCGTGGTTCTGACAACACCCACCCAGCCCGGCAGCGCCGGGGCCCGGAGGCCACCACGGGTCCCCAACCCGGCGCCGGTGACGATCACTGCCAGGGAACAGCCCTTGTGCCATTTCAGCCTCAGCAGCGAAACCTGGCGTCTCTCCCAGCCCCGAAATCCCCCTGTTCTCATCCCACCTCAGCGACCACGAGCAGCTCTGGCCGAGACTGAGCATCTGCTATTGGCAATTGCCTCATTGTAGCTTTGCCTTTTTCTGTCCTAGTATTTCCTCACGATGATGATGTTTACATGTGATTGCTATAGAGCTTATGTAGAATGTATATAGCGACACATTTAGGGTGGGTAGTACTGTCCTGTGCTGTGCTGATGTTTTTCAGAAAACGATCAATCCAAAAAAAAACACCCCAAAAAATCAACAAAAAAAAAAGAAAAAGAAAAAAAGGAAAAAAAAAAAAAAAGAAAAGCAAATAAGTGGAATTCTTCCATCTCCCACTCAGCTGGAGGCACCCATGGCTGGGCCCCGCTGGGGATGCATCAAGGGTGGTGGAGGGGAAGGGTCAGTGCAGAGCTGGGGGGGCTCCAGCCCGCTCCAGGGGATCACTCAGTCACTTCCCAAGTGCTGGTTTGGGCATACCCAGATCCAGAATTTCCCGGGGTTTCCCTGGGGCTGGGTGTCCTGGGTCAGCCCTGAGCCAGTGCTGAGGAAGGGGAGGGCTGGTCCTGCACAGAGCTCATCAGTACTGCAGCCCTAGGGTAGGAACAGATGCAATAAGTGGTCTTCGTGGTGCCTGAAGCCTATAAGTGGGGTTGGGTTTTCTTTTTTTTTTTTTTGGTTTGGGTTTTTACCTTTTTTTTCCCATTCACTTGGGATGGTTTGTTTTCCCTCCTCCCCAAAAAAGTCTTTCTTTTCCAGGACTTATGCACTATGCTTAGAGCCCCTTGGGCTGTGTGCTGCCTGCCCTGTGGCTCTCCCCCACCTTTTAGGACTAGGTGAAAAAACAAATTTCCACTTGATTTTTTTTTTTTTTTTAATTTTTGTGGGGTTTTTTTAACTCCAAAGGTGTCTTTAGCTCACAGCACTCGAGTCTGCAGGAAGGTGGGTCGGGCACAGGGGCAGGGCAGAGCTCCCTGCTGAGCTGCCTAAGGTTTGGATGCTGACAGGGGCAGGAGCAAAGCAATGCCCAGGCACTGCTGCCAGGGAAGCCAGAGGTGCCCAGAGTTTTGCAGGAGCTGCCAGGGACTGGGCATCTCCCCTTCTCCAAGGATTGCCTTTACATCCCACCCAGCCTGTGGCATCGCCCCTCAAAAAGGGACCCCTCACATCCCACCCCCTGAGAGGGCTGTGGGATGGGCAGGAGAAGCTGGGAGCAAAAGGGTTGATTCTGGTAGGCAATAAGTCAGGAGCAGATTTATTTTTTTAAAACTCTCTAAGTATGGAACCTCCCCCCATCCGTTTCCTGCAGGTGCTGTGGGGAAATGCTGAATGTGTGAAGAGTTGCTGATAAAATGCCCCTTTGCTTGTTTTGCACAGGTTTGCCCCAGAAAAACTCGTTATTCGGGGGGGGCAGCAGGTTTCTGGCTGGAATCCAGCGTGTCCCTGAGGCTCCGCAGGGAGGAGCAAACGTTTCTGAGTGTGTGGGCTGAATGCAGAGGACAATCCCAGGTTTTAGGTTGGATGCTGCCCCAAAGCAAAGGTTTCTCTCGATTCCTCAGTGTAGCTGCCCTGGGCTGCTCATCTTTCAAGAAGCAGCAGCTCAGTCACCACGTTACAGCCCTGAGTCTGATCTCAGCTCCGGGCCATGCAAATGAGTTTTGTAATTGCAGATTAACACGGTTTTCTCCTATTTGGGGTTTTATTTTTTTTTTCTTTCTGGAGGTCTGCTGAGTCCTGAGATACACCGGTGTTGGAGCTGAACCCGACACCTGTTCTGTTTTAAGTGCATCCCTGACAATCTCAAGCAATACAGAGCCAAATGCAGCCTTGGGGTTTCATTTTGGGGTTTCATTTTGGGGTTTCCTCTTCCCTCGCCCTCCCCGGGGCCAGGGGCAGCAGCAGGAGTTGGGGAGGGAGTGTGTGAGTGCATGTGAGAAAGAGAGAGAACGGTTCAATTGATGCATTTCTTGAGAAAGGTGTAAGAATTTCACCTAAAAAGGGGCACATCTGCTTTCTTATTTATAAAAAAAAGCTAAATTCTGTCTTTTTCTTCTTTTTTTTTTTTTTTTAAGTAAAAGGACACTGCTCATAATTATTAGGGGCCAATTCTGCCTCCCTTGCTCGTGCTGAGTACGTACTACTTAACTCTGCAATTTTCTGCTTGCAGAGTAAGTAAAAGCAGCAGAATTGATCCCTCTATGATTAAGAATCAAGTTTTTAGTACTTTTTTTTTTAATTGGTAGCGGGTTTTTTTATATTTCACTTAATTTTCCCCCCAGTTCTGTTCTGTTGTGTCCTTATTTATGTAATATACTTTAACCTTAAGAGGTGGCATGGATTCTTATGCCTTTCCTTTATTATTATTATTGTTATTATTTTTAAAAAAAACAAAAGAGATTTATTTCTAGTGTGATTTAACTGTCTACCTTCTAAAATGAGAGAACGTTTTCTTGTATTTTTACATTGTCAGATTCTATAGTTTCATAGATAATTTAACCAAATCGCTCAATGTATTCTCTATATCTATCCAGTGGGTATAAAAGTTCTATTTTAAATTGTGTAAATACTTCAGAACTGGCTTCTTTTTCCAGACTCCCCTGCCGTGGAGTTTCTTGTTTACATCAAAAAGACTGTAGAATCTCTACGCTCATGTACTGTAAATAGTGAAGTGATCTGCCTATAAATAAACGATAACATATATACTATAAAGTGGAAAGAACAAAAAAAAGGAAGAAGTTTGTGCTGCTATACTTTAGTTTGTAGTGTAAATCTGCTCGGGGTGAGGTGTTTTGGTCTGCCTGGCTGGCAGTGGGGCTGTGCCAGTGCCAGGGGGGTGGCAGAGCCTCTCAGCTGCCAGGGGTGCAGCTCCTACCTGGGAATGTCCCTGTGTGTTGCTGTTTGAAGTGTGGCTTCTCCCAGTTTAATTCACACAGGAAAAACCTGGGCTCTGCACTCTGGACTTCGAGTGGTGCCACTGCCACAGGACCCCTGGCTGAAGAAACTCCCCAGAAGGAGTTGGGTGAAGGATGAAGCAGGTCATGCTCCTCAGATTTTCTGCAGTGATGAAAAAGAGAGCAGGAAAAAATGTGGAAAGGACTCCAGGTGGTGATGCAGCAGCTGTGCAGCTCAGGATGGCACCTGGAGAACCCCTGGAACCAGGAGAGCAGATGCTGAGAGCCAAACTGCTCTCCCAGGGGCACAGCCATGTCCTGATGTCCTGCTGTCCTGCTGTCCTGGTCCCTATGGCTGTGGAAGGGATGTTGGGAAGGGCTGGGCAGGCCCAGAATGGGCACAGCTGCCCCAGGCACACATGGCCTGTGAGGGCTCACCAGGCTGAGCTGATTTTATCCAGACCATGGATCAGTGATGCTGCCAGGCTGGAGGATCCCAGCAGCCCAAAAGGAGCAGCTCTGCAAGGTGCTGAGCTGTGCCAGCTGCTGGTTTTGGCTGATTTGCAGCCCAAACCCCAGAGTGGAGAGGAGAGCTGATGGGAAGCCCATTCCCTGCTGCTTTCCAAAACCAGCAGCCTTCAAAGCCACCAGAGAGGAATGTTTTTCTGAGATACATCAGGCACTGTGATGCCAATAGTGCCCAGACAAATGAAAACATGAATTTAGAGGGGGGAAAATGTGGGAATGAAGCTGGGATAGCCAGTGATGGGATGCCCAGGGT
Source organism: Pycnonotus jocosus (assembly GCA_013400435.1). Classification (NCBI taxonomy): domain Eukaryota; kingdom Metazoa; phylum Chordata; class Aves; order Passeriformes; family Pycnonotidae; genus Pycnonotus; species Pycnonotus jocosus. The sequence continues at coordinate 34,126 of VWYP01029207.1, read as the reverse complement.
GGGCACATGTGGAACAGAGACACAGGAGTGGGTTCCCAGGAGGGACACACAAAGGAAGGGTCTGCAGGGAGGGACAGACCCAGAGCTGATGTTTGTCCTCCCAGCCCAACCTGTGCCTCCAACACTGCATTCCCAAGCAGCCTCCTGGAAAACAAAGCACTGATCCTGTTTATTGAATACAATTGCTTATTGAGGATAATTCCTGCAAGCAGACCTAGAGTCTGAAGGGAGCTGTTGGTGAATGTTGACATCAGTCCAACAGTTCCATTGGTCCCAGCAATTACTTCCAACGATTTGGGAAAAAATCCCAGCAAGACTGTTTTCATTTGAGCATAACTTTGTAACGAAACAACTCCTTTTCACACAGACAGGCGCTGGTTTGGAGTAGCTCATGTGGCTGCTGGAGGGGAAGGAGGCAGTGTTATTTATCTCCTGGCACAGCGTGCCTCATCGGAGGGGAAAATCAGTCACTCAGCAGCTTTTGTGAACAGGGACAGCTTTGGGCACTGCCCTGGGCTGGCTGGCACCTGGCAGGGTGGGCAGCACACCCCAGGCTGCTGCTCCTGACCAGAGTGGAATACCCACCGTGTGGACTTCATTTCACTGCCTGCTGAGCTGTCCTGGGCTGCTTTTTGGAGTTTCAGCTCTCAGCTGTGCCCTGAGCAGTGGCATCTGACACCAAATCCTGCCCTTGGCTCTGCTGGCACAGGAGCTCCCTGACAGGGACCTCAGCTTTGTGCCACACAAGCTCTGCCCAGGGGCTCTGGAGGCTGCAAGTAACCCCATGCATTTGCCTACTCAGGATTTATCAGTCCCAGGTTGTTGTCCAGGTCCATCCAGAGGGGAACAGGTTTGGTTCCTTTGCTCTCTGGCTGGTCCAGCTGTCCCAGTCTCCCTGCTCATGAGGATTCTTCCCAGCTTTCCTTCCTGCCTCATTTCCTGACCCATCAAAGCAGGGCTGGACCCTCTGCCATGTTCCCCTTGAAGTGTCCAAGGTCTCAGCCTCAAGCTGCTGCATGGAGTTTGTCCTGTTGTCACTGAAAATGGGGAATTAAACTCTCTAGCACTGTAATTTCAATATTTGAAAGTGGTATTATTTTATTTCAGCCCCAGGCATGTGGGACATAACTCCCTATTATACACACCACACCTGGCTAACAGACCAGTTTAAATCTATGTAACTTTTATATATTCAATACATTTCCCCAAAACTCATACCAATATGCTAACCACTCTCTGAATTTTCTGCTTACTTAAATTACTTCTCAGAGTTTATATTCATTGGAATAGAGTTCTTTTGAGGGTCTGGGTGGTCTTTTGGGGGACATCCCATTCCTCCAATTATTCCTTTTTGGTCACAGGCCTCCAAAAACGTTTCTTCTCTGGTCCCATTGCTGGTCTGGCCAGGATATTCCTCCTTATCAGCATCACTCAGGCTCACATCTTTACAGCTGAGATAACACACCGGACAAAGCCCTGTCGGGTAAACCGAAAGGAATCCCCAAGACTTCATTACACGTGACTTGTCACAATTTATTTTTCTGAATAAATTGTGAATAATAAATTCCCACGTGGCAGGGAGAGGCGGGAAGCTGGAGAGAGGGGCGGGAAGCTGGACAGAGGGATGACCCTCCCTTGAGAGGGGGAGGAGGCAGCAGCAGCTTTTAGCTGACGGCGTGAAGTTTGTTCCTCTTCCGTTCCTCGTTTTGTTTCGTTTCCCGGCAGAGCCGCGCCTCAGGGCTGGGCTGCTGCGCCATGACCGAGGCAGAGGCTATGGCCGGGCTGAGGGAAGAGCTGACCTGTCCCATCTGCCTGGACATTTACAAGGACCCCGTGGCCCTGAACTGCAGGCACAGCTTCTGCAGGGTCTGCGTCAAGCAGGCGCTCCGGAGCCAGCAGAACCCGGCCCGCTGCCCGCTTTGCCACTCGCCCGTCGGGGAGCTGCAGCCCAACTTCCACCTCCAAAACATCGTGCAGAAGTTCATGGACGCTCCTGCGTACCAAGAGGAGCAAAAGCAGGAAGGACAGGAGAAGGGGGAAAGCTCGGGCCAGCCGGAGAAGGTTGTCCTGTGTGATTTCTGCCTCGACGAGCCGCAGCCCGCGGTGAAGACGTGCCTGACCTGCGAATCCTCGCTGTGCCAAGCCCACCTGAGCAGACACAACAGCAAGAACGCCCAGAGCCACGTACTGGTGGAGCCCTGCGGTGCCCAGGTTCTGGCCGAGAGGAAGTGCCCCAAGCACGGCAAACTGCTGGAGTGCTTCTGTGAGAACGACTGGGCCTGCGTCTGCATCGTGTGCTCCATCGTGTCCCACAAGAACCACAAGATCATCAGTGTGGAGGAGGCTTTCAAGGAAGCTCAGGTAAGAGGCTGCTGGGACAGTGGGACGGGCAGGGATGGCACCAGGAAAACCCCAGAGAGCTGCCCATGGCACAGGGGCAACTCTTGAGTTCCAGAACTCAGGATGGGGCTAAATTGCAACCCTGGGCTTTTATTTTTGGCTTTGTCCCAGATTCTCTCTGGGTTTGTCCCTTGAGATATAAAAGATGCTATAAATGGTTTTTTTCCCTTCCTGAGAGAAGAGTTTGGCCAAACTGGTGGGACTGAGTGCTCCTGCAAGGTTTTAGCCCTTGGTGCACCTCCAAGCTGAGGATGAGCTGCACTTAAGCAAACATAATTAACGACAGAGTAACAGAACGAAAGGTGCCAACAGGGGAAATAGCTTTATATGTGGCTAGTGCACATGGACAGTTTTCAGCTTCAAATTGTCTTTTTTGTGCTTGTAATTGTGGTATTTGTTCAGGGATAAAACATTCCAGTAAACATTTATCTACTGATTTGTCCTCAGAGCATGTGATGAGCAAACACACTGCAAGTCCAACTTAACCCCTGTTGATAAAATTGCTGATCTCGTGCATTTTGCCAGTCCTATCCTGATATCTCTTTCCTGTTATATTTGTAGATATCTTATCCTGGAACTCTGGAAACACTGAAAAACCACGAAGCTGCACTGGAGCAAGGCATACTAAACCTGATGAAACAATTGGAAAACCTAAAGGTTTGTTTCAAGGTCCCCTATGACCTTGGAGTGGTTGCTTGCTGGTAAATGATGAGACAGAGTTTTCCTTTGCCCTTCCCCAGATCATGGATTTTGAAGCTTTTTTAGTTCCTGGTTGGTTTCTCATGTATTTTTGAGGTTTCTTCTTTGAGGAAGAATGATGCATAAATTTCTTACAAGTCTGGGAGGTACATTCTTAGTTAAGCTTGAAAGTCTGTACCTCTTGATGAGTGGCTGGTGTGTGGCTTTTTTGTTTTTCCAACCTACAAGTTGGAAAGAAGTTTAGTTACTTCTCTCATCCCAGAAAAAAAGATTTTTTTTCTGAGTGAGAGCTCATGTGGAAAATGTCCCTTACAATTTTGAAATTGATTTCTTAATAGAGTGAAGACAGCCAGCGGAGGGCACGGCTAGAGCGCCTGTTTAAGGAGATGGAAAAGAGGCTAGAGGACAAAAAAAGAGAGGTCCTGAAAGTTTTCAATGACTACGAGGAGCAACAAATTAATCGGATTCAGACAGAGATGGATAATCAGAAGAGGGAGAAGGATTCAGCCAGCCATGAGGTTCAGGAGCTGGAGGCTCTGAGAAACCAGAAGGACACACTTCTTTTCACCAAGGTACCTATCAGCATCTCCCTTCCCAGACACACACAGCTCCAGGCCTGGCCTGTGCCTGCAATATGCTAATTCTGCTTTTAAAATGTTTTTACAGGCTTTTGCAGCAATTAAAGCCAGGTAAGCTCCTCCTGAGGTTTAATATCTTTATTGACAATTGTTGCTCGTTGACAACACAAACAACACGAACTTCATTAGAAGGCTAAAACATCTGACTCCAGTTTATTTCGGGAGAGTCCCCCTTTTATCCTATTTACACAGACCAATTGATGGGTGAAACAAAGGCCAGCCCTTTCAATCACATTGGTCAAAGCAGAGGGACATCAAGAGAGTTCCTTCTTTGGGAAGATACGTACCGTAGATGTAAACATCTGTCCTATTTACAGAAATTCCTTAGGAAAGGAATTTCAAGGTCCAAAGCATACAGGCCAGGGCTACAGACGATCTGGACAAGGGGATGGAGTGCACTCCCAGTAAGTTCAAAAAGAGCACTAAGGCAGGAGTGTGGATGTGCTGGAGGGCAGGAAGCTGTGCAGAGGGATCAGACAGGCTGGATCCATGGGCCAAGGCCAGCAGTGTGAGCTGCATTGAGGCAGAGTGCCACGTCCTGCACTGTGGTCACAACAATCTCATGCAGTTCCAGGCTGGGGGAACAGTGACTGGAAAGCTGCCTGGCAGTAGAGAAACTGGGAATGTTGTTCAGTGTTGGCTGGNCTGCACAAGTCCCTGCCAGGAGGGGACAGCCGGGGGGGTCGGGCTGTGCTCCCAGGGAACAGGGACAGGAGGAGAGGGAACGGCCTCAGGCTGGGCCAGGGGAGGCTCAGCTTGGACAGCAGCAGGAATTTCCCCATGGAAAGGGTGCTCAGGCCTTGGCAGTGCCCAGGGAGGTTTGGAGTGCCCATCCCTGGAGTGTCCCAGGAAGGGCTGGAGGTGGCACTGAGAGCTCTGGGCTGGGGACAAGGTGGGGATGGAGCACAGCTTGGATTTGATGGCCTTGGAGGTCTTTTTCCACCTAAGTGGTTCTGTGGTTCTGTGATTCCTTCTGCGTGTTTTAGGCAACGCAAGCCACTTCCTAGAATGGATGGTGTGACGGTGCCAAAACCACCCATTACTTTGGATAAATCAACAACAGATGCTATTCAGCGTCTTTTCCAGCAATTCCTCTCAAACATGGAGTGCTCCTTTAAGCCACCAGCACCTTCAGGATTTGCACCACCATCTCCTGGTAAGTGCTCATTTCACTATATCAAAAGCAAGAAAATATCTTTAAGACAGGACTATAATAAGACACCAAGTACCTGTAGCAGTGCTAATTCCTTACACTGTATGTTTATTTACACGTCTGTGCAGCAAAGGGAGCTGGATCTGGGATTCAGGGCTTTGGGGCATGTCTTGAATACACCTTACGATTTGATTTGATAATCTGGGAATCCCCTAATTAGGGGATTTTTTTTCTTTACAAAGTCCTGTACCAGGGTTTAAAAGATAAGTGGTACTTGCAGCTTTGGTCTTCGAAGATGTTTATTAAATTTCTTGTATCAAGATTCGCACACTGCCAACACCAGGCTTAAGGTGCTAGAAAACGCTGCCACGTGCCCCAGACAATGGGTGCTCCAGGTCTTTTAAAGGTTCCTAGCCCAATTAACTCTTAAAACATACTGTATTTACAGTTTTGTGCCAATAATCACTATCAATTCTAGACACACAATTTCTACATCGGCCAATGTCTGTGGGCCGCAGTCACAGCAGGAGATGCAGTGCAGCGAGAAGAAGAACCCAAGGCACCACCCGAAATTCTCCATCTTGCTCTCATCCATCTTCATTCTAAAAACCCCAAACTACTAATTTTCACCCTGGGACAAACTAAACTAGTATCTATTTTACATTTTTGTTGTTTTCAATTAATCTGTGAGTGTTGGAAGTTTTTCCTATGGACTAAGGTCAAAGGCAATGCTTTTCTGGGGTCCCAGCCAGGATCTTGGACACCCCAGGGAAGCAGGAAGGGTTTTCCCTGTGCCCTGGACTCCAACACCTTACTAAACTAAACTAAATGGATAAAGAGCCTTTTGAAAGTCCCAGGAGCTTTCTGGGAGGATTAAGAAGAATACCTCTGTGCCATCCCTTTGATTCAAGGAGAAAGTTGAGAACTCATCGCAGCAGCAACAGGGTGGAATTTGCTTAGGACATAAATAACCTGCTCTTTCTGTGTAAATACTTCTACTCCTCTGCAATGCTTTGTAAACTCAGCCTACAGTCCCAGAGCTGTGCGCCGTGGGACACTTATCTGAATTGATGAAATTCAGGTTCCCTGGGTAGTGCTCTCTGGCTGGTGCTTCAGCCCTCACTGGCAGCAAGCCTTGGATCAGCACAGAGGCAGACTCCAAATCTCCACAATTATCTGTTAATCATAATGTTTTTTTTCTGTTTAGGTCCCTTCGCATTTGGTGGTGGTACAACATACCCTGGTGCAACATCCCCTGGTTTCACGTTTAAATCTTCCAGGAATTCTTCTTGGAACTATGCAGGGAATTAGGCTGTAATCTAAGCTGCCCTGATTAGGCCTCTCTGTTAGACCTGTGTGAGAGTGCCAAGAAGTTGTGGCGCAGCTGGAAATTCCTATTAAGGTGTGCTAATATGCCAGATACATCTCTTGTAGCCACAACTTCTGGGGCTCCTTAAACGAAGGACGTTTTGGATTCCTTTCTGCACTGTATGCCAATCAGGATGCACCTGCTAGTGTAAACTATCTGTATGCTTTATAATCAGCCATTTTGTGCAATAAAGCAGAGAATGCATGATAGACCACATTGGTTCACATCATGTTTGCTCTCGCCCAGCTTCCCAATTATTTAGAGGGTCACCTGCGAATTTTCGTCAGAACTAGCTTAGCAAAATACAAATTCAGTGGCAATCATAATGATAGCAATCATAGAAAGGAGGGAAGAGAGAGAGAAAAAACCCACCCAAAACTAACAATGCAGAGTTACCTCTGTGACTTCCATTGGTCAAAGACACCAACAGCAGAAGAAACACTCTGTCTTTTCATGATGTGTCTGTCAAGGCTGGACATCTGCTAAGAACTTCAGGCTTATAGAGACAGAAACCATCCCTTTGATGTATCCTGTCCATGGTGCCACCAGCATGTTGAAGCTCCTGTAGTGATGTGGGGACAAGGTGTTATTTTCTGTTTCCAGCCTAGAAATTGTGAGCCTTGCACGGAGGCTATGCTAAGGTGGCATATCAGAAATTGGATTGTAGGCTGCTGTGACAGAGGGTATATCACAGTACCCTGCCTCTTCCTACAAGAGCTGTTTTATTTGTTCTGTTAATCGTAATGGAAATACCAGTAAGTTGCTCGTTTTTGCTCAGTTGTATCAAATACTGTGTTGGCTTCATGTTATTAAAGTCATGTTACTAGCTTGCAAAACGCGATGGCAATTTATTTTGTCTAAAAGTTGACAGCACAACATTAACTGCTGCAGAACCAGGCAGCAGCAATGCTGATCTTTGATCCAAGGCAGCAGCTTTTGCCTCTGCCGCCTCTTTCCATCCTGCACATCCAGTGCAGAAGCAAAGCTGCCCGGGGGAGGTGGGGAGAGACTGGGCAGCATTTTCTGCTGGAGACTGAGGGGAAACTTTTCCAAAGTGGCTGCCACAGCGTAGGGAAGGGTGGAGCCGGCAGAGAGAACAATTCCCTGCTTGGCAAGGGGCGGAGGAAGGGCTTGGAGGGGAAGGGCTTGGAGCCTGGGGGGTGGATTCCTGCCTCTGGTTTTAGTTTCGATTCTCTCCTCTGGCTGCAGCGATGGCAAAAGCTGGGGTGGCTTGTGGAGCTGCTGGCAGCCTGGAGGCCGAGCTCACCTGCCCCATCTGCCTGGGTTTGTACCAGGAGCCGGTGTCGCTGAGCTGCGGCCACAACTTCTGCCGGCAGTGCCTTGAGAAGGTGCTGGGAACCCGGCAGAATTCCCGGGACCCCTCTACCTGCCCCACATGCAGGGCACACCTGGGGCCCAGCGTGGAGCCGCAGAACAACTTCAAGCTGAGCAACATCGTGGAGGCGTTCCAGGCCACCACTTTTAAAGGACAACAGGCTGGGAGAGAAAGCTTCGAGCAGGGAGAAGGTGGCGTGGTTCCCTGTGAGCACTGCCTGGATGGACCCCGGCCGGCCCTGAAAACCTGCCTGGTTTGCGAGGCGTCCCTGTGCCAGGCCCACCTGAGCAAACACAACGCCAAGGGTTTCCTTCAGGAGCACGTCCTGGTGGAGGTGGGAGCGGGCCAGGAGAGGAGGTGCGGCGATCACGGCAAGCTGCTGGAATGCTACTGCCTGAAGGACGAGAAGTGCATCTGCATACTCTGCTCCATCGCCGGCACCCACAAGGGCCACCAGGTCGTCACCATGAAGGAGGGACACAACAAGCAGCTGGTAAGGAGCTCTTCCTTCCCCATGGCTCCTGCCCTGGCCGCGAAGAAGGGGGGAAAAGCCGCAGGAAGGGCTGTGGGGCTTTCACAGGGAATGGGGGTGGGCGTGAGGGCGGCTCCCGGGATTTCCTGCGCCCCAGCAAGGGACTGACGCATTGTGCTGGGATTTGCTTTGCATTCCCTCCTGCGTGTTGCCAGAGCAGTGTGGTCAGCTAAGCAGAGGGAGAAGAGCGGAGAAAGGTGTTTGGGGATGGCTGGGATGAGCGTGGGTCAGTCCCAGGGTGTGGGGACATGGAGAGGCTCGGCTGCCCCACAGCAGCGAGGAGCAGCCCCGGGACCGCCGCCCGCCCTCACTGCGGTGTTCCTGGCTGGGATTGTGAAATATTCCTGCAGGGATTAGAAAATCCCTCCCTCCACAGAGGCCCGGCAATGCCATTGCTGCTGAGCTTCGGACGGGGAAGGGAGTTTTCCTCTCCCAGCAGACACAAGAGATATGGGGCCTCTGTGTTCCTGCCCCTGAGTCCAGCTGCTATCTTTGAAATACTCCAGAATCAGCTGAGACTGAGGGGATGAAATGCATTTCCTATGCTCACTCACTGCCTTGCATTTGAAATACCTGAGCTCAGTTTAGAGTCCAAGCAAAAACCCTGCAGGAACCCAGTGCATGGGCAGGAAATGGCTCCCTCTGGACCTCAGGACAGGTCACACCCTCCTCAGGTATTAGCAGAAACATCCTTTGCAGTTATATGAATTGCAAACGAACTTCCTCCCCCAAGCTACATATCAAAATTTCAGGGCTGCCAAGCAGAAGTGGGATGTGTGAGACAATGGCCATTTCACCAGCTCCACAAACTGCCATCTGGTTTGAAGCTCTTCCTGCTGGGAAGTTCAATCCTGTCTTTCCTTCTGCCAGGTTAAACTCTCCAACACCATGACAAAGCTGCAGAAATCTAAAAGTGATTTAGTTACTGCCCTAGAAGAGCTTCAGGAAAGTGAGAATCAGATCAAGGTTGGTATCCAGATTATTGCTGATTCAAGAGCATCTTTCCTTCACAGTTTCCCAGCATTGAGTGATGGTAACTCCACTGTTAGAAGCAGATGAATAGAAAGGGAAAAGAGTGGTTTGAAAAACTGCCAAAAGCCAAGGTTTATCACACCTTCCAGCTCCTGCACAGGAGGAAAAGTTGGGGAGTTCCACCCTGTATTGTGGTTGCACAGACCAGGTTTCAGGACTGGCAGCCCACAGACTGTACATAAGACCATGTATTTTTAAAGTTTTCTACCTGTTTAATAAAAGTAAAGCAGTTTATGTCTACAAGTGGGATTTTCAGTGTGTGCCAGTAAGCTCTCACATTGGTGGCTGAAATTCACCTGACTTTGATACTATATCATGATTAAATTTGGAAAGCCTCTGTTGAATAAGATATTCTAAGCAAAAGTTTATTGTCTTCTTCCTTCCAAAGCCAGTGCAAATGGCAGATACAATCCTAATTGATAAGCAGAGACACTAAACTGAAAGGTGGAGTTTCTGAGCCAGTGCCCCCTTTTCTTATCTCTTCCTTTAGACCTATGTCAAAACACTGACTTCTGAGGTAAAAGAGCTGTTTAAAGATGTAGAGACACAGCTTCATGAGAAAAAGACAATGATCCTGAATGACATTCTGTCTAATGAGGAAAAAGAACTGGCAGTCGTTGCCGACACGAGGAAGAAAGTGGAACAGAAGAGAGACCAGGCTGAGCAGAATCTTCAGGTTTTGCAGGAGCTCAAAGAGCAACCAGATGTTTTCCTCTTCTTCAAAGTAAGCAGTGGTATTCTGCATTTCTTCATGGATCTGCCTGTTTCTCAGCCAGGTGACCTTTCTGAAAATCACACTAATGATATTTCCCTTTTTTTTTCTTTCTTTTTTTCTTTTTCTTTTTCTTTGCAATACTCTTGGTAGGATCTGAAACTGGTCACAGACAGGTATGTTCCACTTCATAACCCTTGTTTTCTTCTTTGAAAAAAATGTGGTGTTGATAACTGGGATCAATCCCCACTGCCTGTGCTCCTCTGCCCCACCACCCCGTGCTGCAAAGCTGCTCCCTGTTCCAGCTGAGCCAGAGGGCACCATATCCACACAATTAACAGGCATGGAGAGATCCCTGCCTGCTGTTACACTTGTGCCTTTAAATTTCACTTTCCTGGCTGGATTCTGATGAAAACCCCTGGCTTTTATTACCAGAAAACTGTTTTTCTCAGAGATGAAGCCCCTAGGGTTCAGTTTACAGTAACACTGTCTTGGATGCACATTGGTGATTGTCCCTCAGCTGAGTTCCCAGGGAACAGCCTTTGGCAGCAGAGGTAACCAGCTCATTTCCCACCAAGTTTTTGAGTTGTGGACGAGCTTGCTAGCTAGAAAGATTTCTTATCACTTCTCTTGCAAGTGATATCTTTAATTTATAACCATTTATTACCATTTCCTATGCAATGCTTGGGTGTCAGCTGTAATTCAGTAGTGCAGCACCACACCAACATTTCCAGATCCACAAGAGGCTTTGCAGCAGCACTGGAGGCCCCAGCTGCACGAAGGGCTGGCTCAAACATCCACCTGGAATTTGAGATGTCACCTCTGTAACTTGCACAGATTAAAGCTGAGCTCAAACTCGGGTTGGAAGGAGAACTTGGGATCACCCTGTATATCAGGGCTGCAGCTCAGTCTGTTCCTCACAGCTGTGCCTCGAGTTACATCCTAGGCCGTGGGATCAAGGTAACTTTACAGAAACCTGGACACCATTTGATATGTTTGGCATTCTTGTTCTGTCACTGCTACAACAGTAAGAGCCTGCCTGCAGCAAGTCAAGGCCCTGTTCACACACGGGGATAATCAAAACACCTCCTCCTCTCTCATTATCAGCATTTGAAAGGTCCAGTGCAGGTCGGTAAGGGAAAGGCATTGCCAAATAAATAACAGAATGTAACAATTGGAATTCAACCTTCACAAAGGGCTGTTAACCCATGAATTCATGTTGCCAAAGCCCTCTCCTCTCTGCAGACTCTGTCCTAGTGAGGAATTCTGTTACCTTTGGATGCTGCATGGTTTTCCTTGGTGCAATGACTCTCTGTGTCCTAGGATTGCGAGTCTGGATCTGGATGCTGCTTATGTGGATGTGGAGGAAGTGAAGCTGGATTGGAGAATGACTGACCAGTACAAAGCCCAGGAAAAGAAGTTCCTGTCACAGCTGGACTCTGTGCTGGAGGACGTGCGCGGTGAGCAGCCCCAGCCCTGGGGGAAGCAGGGACCCCAATCCTGGCTGGTGGCAGCTCCTTCCAGTGTGTGAGGGGCTGATGTGGGGTCCTGGGAGTGGTGGAGAGGGGGCAGGGGACAGGTTTCTGTGGATAACAAGGAAGAGGTTTGCTCCTAAAGCAGTGCAAGGCTGGTTTCTCCTCTCTGTGATGTGGTTTCCTGCTCCCATCAGCTTCCCAAGTTCTGGATGCTCAGTCCCACTGTCAGGAAATGGTTCCTGTGTTTGCCCAGCCCCATCCCCTCCTGGTTTATCTCTGACATGAGATCCAGGGGGACAATACCCAGCTCTAAATTTGAATTCATTGCCAGCTTTGTTAACCATTCTTGTCTATTTTTTTTTTAAGATAAATTCACCAACGTAAATGGAAAGGAACAAGAGCAGGTAAATCCTTTTCTTTACTTATAAAATGTTCCCTGCAAATTTCTCCAGTTGTTCATTTAAGGACTGTGTGTCCTGCACTTTCCTGGTTCAGTTTCAAGGAGACCTAACCAGAGTCTCAAGGGTCTAAGGCCTAAGGCTGTCCTTCACCTTAAAAGAAGGCAGTCAGATCTATTCACATCTCCTGTTCTGCTATTAACAAGATGTGATTTGTGTTTTACAAGGCTCTAACATTCAACACCATTTCTTTACAGTGAGGCTTCACCTACTGATACCTCTCCAGAATATAGGTGTTCAAAAATACCACTTATTCCTCAGGACTCTGGCTTGAGGCTGTGAGTCTTGCAGAGAAAATCTCCCACCTAACAATGTGATCAGCATTTTGTTGCAGGTATCTCCTGTCCTTGCCAGAGCAGCCTCAGGGCACAGCTCTCAAAACCTGCACTGGGCAGAAATCTCTGGGAACTCACCAGGGAAATCATTTATCCTCAGCCTGAGGGAGACACTGGCTTTGCTTCAGCACTCAGGAAAACTCTGAGCCTCTTCCAAGGAAAGACCACAGAGGGGTTCCCACTAACTGGGCAGGAGCTGGAGCAAACCCAGTACCTGAAAATGTTCCCTAGACAAATCCAAATGCTGCAGGAGATATGAAATGTGTGAACAGTATTTCTCTGCAGATAAATAATCCAGTCCTCAAATGCATACCTGCTGGACACAGCAGGGCATCTTTTCTACGAGATTTTTAAAATAAATGTTCTTTAGAAGTTATACAAAAGATTTTTTTATAATTATTCTTTTAATTCCTGCAACTAAAGTTCAGTTTGAAAATTATCTTCTTAATTTGTAAATTCAAAAGAAAATCTTACTTTCTTCACCACTTCTTAACTTTTGGAGCAAATCTAGAGGTATATTTTTTAATCAGTGTATATGTCTATTTATTTGTCTTGTGAGCTCAGTCAGTAGCTGTGCTCTATACAGAACCAGACAGTCACTAAAACAGGTCAGGGAAAAGAAATTTTTTTTTTTCTGAGACAAGGCAATGCTCTACTTGGAAGCAACTTGTCAAATATGTTATAAAATAATTCTTTTACAGTAAGTGAAACTTTTTCATCTTGTTTCTTCCTACTGCAGAAAAGTATTATCAGGGAGGAACAAGATAGATACTGCTTGAACAACTCGTTCCAGGATTTTGATTCTGGCAGGCCCAGATATAAGAGAGATGTGATAAAGAGATGTTGGAAATGAGATGGAAAGAAAAAGTTAAGTATCATCCAAAATTACCTCTAATAATGAGAACCTACCACGTGTTTTGATCTCCCCTCCTAACTTGCATTCAAATCAATTCTGTAACAAGTGAAAAATGTTTGTAACTGTAAGAATTAACATGAACATAATAAAGTCTCCAACTGCTGCTGCCTTGCAAACTGTGGGCTGTATCATCTCATGGGTCTAATTAGACTTTTTGTACAATGATTTGTGGTGACTCTGTTGTCACTATGTGGCTGAATAAGCAAGGCTGGAGGATTTCAAACCATCACCAGGAATTAGCTGTTGAGAGCATTTTTGGGGGGTAGACTCTCAGGAAATCAAGGCTGAAGTTCTCTGCCTTTACAGCACTTGTGGCTACAACTCTGTTCTGTCACTTGTGATAATCATCTGGTTTCAGGGATTAAAAATGAGCACAGCAATCCATCTCAGATTCAGAGTCACATCTCTCTTCCTGGTTTAAATGGACCCTCCAGGCTGTGCTGTGTGCTCAGCCCTGGCTCTGCTGCACCCATCAATTGTCAGCATAACAAAAGCAAATTTTGGGAGCTCAGCAGTTGCTCAAGGTGACTTTGCAAATATTCCTTCCTGCTGGAAGCCAGCAAGGCACAAAGGGCAGCTGCTCTCAGATGAGGCAAAAGAGATGAGCCTGTCCTTCAGCACTTTTCTGACCTGGGCTTCTCTCTGGCTGCCAGCTGAAGGAGCTGGGAGCAGCCAGTGCAGGTCAGTGCTGCTGCTGCAGAGTTCCTGCAGTGCTGCAAATCCCTGCAGACAGCAACTCTCACTCAAACATGGGATTTGTAACCCTGCTGCAGGCTCACAAAGCTTTTGGCTGAAAATGAGCATCTAGGAAGGTGGAATTTCTGAGTTAGGTGCTAAGTTGATGGTGCAGTTTAATTCCCCCGTGAATTTGCTTGTTTGCAAAGAGACTCCTCGGAATTTGTGACTTGTTTTAATGTTCCATGCCTTAGCCTTGAGGAAGCAAAGAGCTGAAAGACTGGATGAAAGCAGGGTGAGAAAACACACTGAGTCCAGCAATTAGTTAACTAAGCCTTCTAACACACATCAGCACTGAAAATTTTATCACCTAATTTCTTCTTGACTCTAGGTGACAACATTGGACTGTGACACACACTGAGAGTGCAGCAATTCTGCACAGATGTTTGTGCAGAACACTCTTTCTTAATTGCAGTATAATTCTCCTGAGATACAGACAGAGATTATTTCTTTTTGATATCTTTATGGCTTAATTATTTTGATTACCTAAGAACTCTGATTCATTGCATCTTTCCTTTTGTATTACGCCCTCTCCCCTCCAACCACTCAATTTTTACTTGGCATTTGTCTCATCCTTGATGGAAGCCTTTAAAAGCAGCTCATTTTAGCTCTTCTTTTTTGGTTTTGCCAAGCCCTGAATGGTGTGACTGAATTAAATTAAATGCATTTCAAGCATTAGGATGGGCCTCTTTCTGTTACTTAGTCTGATGGCTTTTCTCAGTAAGTCAGAACTGCCACACGTAGATCTCTGTGTGTGTGACATTAATTAGCCCAGCAGGTCAGGGTGGAGAGGAAAGTTTGTCCCAGCTCTGATAGAACTCACAGATGGGAACCAGGAAATTCCATCTTTTCCGTCTCCAAACTTAATGCAACAATGTGCAAATTCAGGCCTGAATCTCAGTGCACTGCCAGCTGTAGAGGGAGGGAAGGGCAAGGAGAGAAAAATAACTCCTTTTGAACCATTTTCAGCACAAGCCAGCCGTCCTCCCACGGAGCTGTACAAGCAGGACCAGGGCACTGGGCAGGGAGGGGCCAGGAGGACAGGACTGAAGGCAGGAGGCTCCTCACACGAGGCTGGGACGTGGGGGAAATCACAGGCTGCCGTTATCTGCTGAGTGATAATGCTGAGCTGGGAGCTGGGAAAGACTGGGAAGAGCCAGGGAGAGCCTCTGCCTGTGGGGTTTATGGCCAGAGGGCTGATAAACACCATCACTGCAGCCTGCAGAGCACTGTGCCAAGTGGCACCAGGGCACTGGACAGGAGCTGCCGGGCAAAAGGCAAGGAGGGAGGGCTCCTAGGGCTGCCCAGGAGTACCTGCTCAGTGGGATAAAGCAATTTCCAGGATTATTTTGCAGTCTGACCAACTGGTCTGTGGAGATTTGATATTACAAAGATGATGTGGTGACCTGGAGAAGCAGCAGGTTTGCCAGGCAGGCTCAGTGGGATGGGCAGATGGCACACACTGGCATTCTTGTGTCAGCAAATCCCAGGTCCTTGGCAGGAGATTCTGGAGCATGAGGAGCCCAGAGGCACATTTCTCCCAGGCCAAAGGTTCCCTCAGCACAGAAATATATTAACCATAAAGCTTAATATACCTTGAGAAGAGGAAAGCAGTTGGAAGTGAAATGATTTAATTATCTTAAATAATTGCTTGGATTTTTTCCACCCATTTTTAGAAAATCAGTCTAAAAGTAAGAAGAAAAAAAACCCTAATTTTTTTTAGGTCCAGAAAAAATTATTGGGATTTTTTTTCTTTTAATATCATGTTCCAAGAAGATACTATTTCCCTGTTTCTTCCATGAAGACATGATGTATTGGATGATCCAAGTTTTTCCACAGCCTCTAAACCAAGAATGAAAATGCTGGAACACCCGTTGCTTGGGTTCGTGATTTCTTATTAGGATTCTGCAGAGTCCCTAAACAAAAGGCTTTGAATGCTTTTCTCATGGATGTCACTCCTCCCAAGGATTTGCTCTGGTTGTCTTGGACTCACTATATACTTCAAACTCAATTCAAACTCCCATGGAAGTCCCTAAAGGGATTGGGAGTCAGCCACTGATGTTTTTGACAATGGACAGACGGGGAGAGGGAGGGAGATCTTCTATTTCCATTGCAATTGCCTGTTCTGGTTACCGTGACATCTAATAAACCCTCATGGAGAAGGGAAATGTTTTCAATGGAAATGTTCAGTATTTCTACAGTAAGATTTACAGCATTTGCTTAACACTGAAAGACAAGAGCATGATTTCTGCAGGGTTGAAGTTGGCTTCATTTGCTCCAAGCGTGTATTGATGGAGTTTTTTGACAGCTCAAGGCTCCACCTGGAATGCAAATATTGGGCAATGTTTGAGTTCAGATGAAATGTCTGCTTTTCTGTGCAGCCAGGGAGGGAAGGCAGACAGGGCTGGCCATGGCCCCTCCAGCCTTGAACCTCCAGCCCAGAGATAAGAGCAGAGCACTCAACAGAAACTTGGCATGTTAAATACCCACATTGCCGAGCATCCTTCATCCTCCATCTTTCCCAGCTTTTTAATGAACCCCAGTGGTAACCCAGAGCAAAAAGGGGCCAGAGAGTGTCACGCTTCCTCACCTGCACAAAGTTTAATCTCACTTCACCTCACATTATCAACCCTGTACTTTCTTTCCCCAGGCAGCAGCTGACAGAAGGAGAGGACACAGGCTTTAAGCTGCACCAAGTGAAATATAAGTTGGATATAAGGAAAAAGTTTTTTACAGAACAAGTGATAAAGTACTGGAATGGTTTGCCTGGGGAGGTGGTGGAGTCACCATCCCTGGATGTGTTTAAAGAAATACTGGATGTGTTTAAAGAAAGAATGGATGTGGCACTCGGTGCCATGGTTTAGGGGAGGTGTTAGGGCTGGGTTGGACTCGACGATCTTGGAGGTCTCTTCCAACGCAGTGATTCTGTAATTTAAAAGGGTTGAGTGCCAAGTGGCAGGACCAGGAGCAGCCTTTCCGGGGCGTCCCGTAGCTCGGCACATGCAGAATCCCTTCGGAAGTGACCCGGGCCGGGGGTGGAAGGGGCGCGGCTCTGCCCGGCCCTCCCTGCCCGGAGCGGGGCGGTGCTGCCCAGGGCGGGCGGTCCTTCCGTCTGTCTGTCGGTCTGTAACTCTGTCTGCCTGTCACTGTCTGTCTGTCTGTCCGACCGTCTGTCGCTGCCGCCCCAGGTGCCCGGGGAGCCGCGGGCGGTGAGTGCCCGGGGAAGGGGGCGGGCAGGGGGGGACGGCGGGGTCCGGCTCGGAGCCTCCTGGGCTGCTGCTGGCCCCCCCCGGAACGAGCAAAATGCACATGGAAGCCATCAGGAAGCTGGGTAGGAAGGCAGAGGGACCCCGAGGGTGAATGTTGCGTCAAAAGCTGAATTGTTGCTCTCGCTTCCCTTTCGCTTTTGCCGGGACCGTAAAAGTTGGATTGGCTTCCAGAGCGCTCGGAGAGACCCCGCACTTTCAGGAGGTGCACAACGTGCGGGTCCTTCCTGCAGGTTTTTATTAATTGTATTACTACTTTTAATTAATTAAAAGACAACATTATCCAGTTGGTGATGCCAGTGGGTTTCCATTGGGATGGGACGGTCTCTCCCAGCCCTGTGGATCCGTGGTGGGATGCCCTGGGCTGAGCTGCCTGAGGAAATTCCTTTGGGCAGCTCTTCCTCAGCCCATCCTCACTGCCCAGCGCAGCTCCTCACTGTTCCACCTTTCCCTCCTAACAGAAAAGGGCCCTAACACAGGAATAATTTGCTGAAAGGGCCTCTTGACCAACTTTCCATGAGAAATCCGGGTGGGATGGGACCTGCTGGAGGGATTTGCTTCAGCCAGGGCAGGGCAGCCAACACACTCAGCTGCCCTTGGGAGCTGACACAACTTCCCTGGAATATCTGGCTGCCAGCAGGGAGCTGATTCCATGAGATCTTCCCCAAAACTGCTGGAGGCTGCTGCTGCTCGGGAGAAGTTAGGAGATTCTGTATTTGGAGCAGGAGCAGATCCCACATTTCACCAAAGTGAGGTTTTATTGTCCAGCTTTGCAGGATTTCCCGCATGAGTGGATGGCTGCTGGTTACTGTGCCCAAAGTGAGTCAGCTCTGTTTCCACATGTGTTCCTTAAACGTGGTTTTCATTATTCATGTTACTTTCAGTCCTTTGTGGAAGAAAATGTTTGTGGCTTGAATGCTGTGCTGGAGGATATGGAGGATTTGGTCAAGTTCCCAGGTGCAGGCAGTGCTGTTCAAAGCTTATCTGGGTGTTATCATGGTAACATTGAATTTCCTTGTTGTTCGACAACAGTAAAGATATTATTTGAAAAAGGCCATTGTCCAACAAGAGAAAGGTCGAAGATTTAGTTGTCAAAATGCTGTGATCTGCTTTCCTGTTATATTCTTAGAGGGGCATTTTCTAAGAGCCCAGCTCTGGTTCACCTGCTTCTCCTTTACAATTCTCCAGAAATCATTCATGTCTTTTTAGATTATGGATTTATGCATTAATTTTTAGTGCATGTAAATCCTCCTGTGTAGCAAGGGGTGCATGAGGGTAAGGGGTGATCACACACAGTGATAATTTAAATGTAGAAAAATTAGGAAAGCTGAGATGGGTGTTGTAGAAAGAATACTTTTGATTTTGTTTCTACTCTGAAATGCTCACACCTACAGTTTCATCTTATAATAGTTATTTCAGTAGGTGAGTGAGCTTCACAATCCATTTTTCTCTTACTCTCAAGGTGACTCTGATCTGCCACAGATGAGAGAAGTCCAAGCCAGCCCTGGGCTGGAGGTAGTGCTCCCCCAAAAACAGAAGTCAGGCAGATGCTGCCACATCATGGGATCAGAAAGAAGGGCCCAGATGGGCTCCAGAAATAGTCTGGAGGTCTGATGGCTTTTAGAGACTGCAGGACCTCCCTGTATCTTTATTTTATGGCAATCAGTTGATAACAGATACTGGAAATTTCCTCGCTTCTGTCTTGTAGTTTTTTTATCTTAAGCAAAGTTTGTGGCAGTGAGACACCCCCAGAAAGGCCAAATGAGTGATAAAAGTGAATTCTAGGTGGTGTGTAAATAGCAGCTTTCAGAATAAAAACCACAGCAGCTCCTTTTTCAAGTTAAATGTACAGAATATCCTCCAGTGTCCAAACCATGAACCAAAGGGGTTTTCTCAGGGTTGAGTTTTTTTATGTTTAAGAACAAAATCGAGTTTTATTAGACAAACCTGGGCTAACGGTTACAAAATTAATACAGGGCAGCACTTTGAGGCAGAAAAGGGTGAAATGAGCGTTGGAAATTGTGTCATTTCCTACTATCCTGACATGGCAAAGGGCAGGGACTGTGTGCTGAAAGGTCCTTTTCATGCCACGGAGAGAAAGCTGTCATGCAAGTCAGCACAAAGAGCCAGTATGTGCTCTTTGTGAGGTTTTTACTCAGAACATTTCCCTACTGTCTGGCCAGGGCTGAAACCCAGGCACCCCCTCCCATGCAGATGTTTTACAGCAGCACCAAACTGAGCTGTCTGGGGTTTGTCTTGGCACATTTCAGAAAATTCCCAGGTTTGAGTGAGCTGCCTGCAAGTCCTGGAGGAGGGACAGAAGGAAATCAGAAGGATTTTCACCATTGAAATCTTTACTGAAATCTCAGCAAACGAGCTCATTGCTACACATAAAAGGTGGTCTGGGTCGATTTTTTTTCCCCCTCAGCTGTTACAGTGTTGATTGGCTGAGATTTGGGTGGGTTGGAAGCCTTTTGATGTGTAACTCTGTGCTGGTAAAACAAATAAAACTTCTTGAGCAAATACAGCTCCAAAATGTGCTTTTGCAAAGTAGAGCTGACACGGGCTTTTGTAATATTCCCTTGATTCTCCCTGTGTGTTTAGGGGGGTTGGGAGGGCTGTAAATCATCCCTGAGCACACTTTGCAGTCCTGTACAGGTGAGTGAGGTTGAAAACCTGCAAGGTAGGAGTGGGGGTCTCATCCAAGTGTGATCCCTCTGTCATCTTGAGCATGTCCCTTCTTGCAGGTTCTTCATTTAAAGATCCTGATTCTTCCTGTGGCTCTGGAGGTGGCACTCAGTGCTCTGGGCTGGGAGGGCTTTTCCAACCTCAGTGATCCTGGGATATTACAGCAGGGAGGGACACAGCCCCTGTCACACAGAAAATCCCTCCCTGCTGGTGCCATCGGGCTGCCCACGGTTTGGGGGCTGTGTTTGAAACCCTGCTTTAGGGACAGACAGCAAAGAGGGGCTGGGTTTGGTTATTTGGGAGGTTGCAGGAGCTCACCCACCAAAGAGATGCTCCCTGTCTGGGTCTGTGAATGGAAACACCTTTGAGAGTCCCAGCATGGAGGAGATAAAACAGAAACTCCTCCTTGGTATTTTCTGTCAGCATCTCTGACAGAGATGCATCTGCAGCTCCGGGGACAAGGGCACCACAGTGTGAGGTGGGATTTATTGGGTGGAATTCCTTTCTAATTGGTTCTAGAAGTCTCTGAAGAAGCCATTCTAAATATTAAGTTCTGTAGTTGCTTCTGCTCTTGTGGGTTCCTTCTGCTCAGGCTGTCCTGAGGCAGCAGGCACCACACAAAGTCATTTCTCTCACTTCTCCCTCCCATATCTTTGGGAAACTCAGGCTGCAGGGATGGTAGCAGTGAGTGTTTTAATTAGGAAATATTTCTGTACCAATAGGGCTGCGCAGGGAAGTGCTGGAGTCCCCATTCCTGGAGAGATTTGTAGATGTGGCACTTGGGGACATGGGTTAGTGGAGGCTTTGGCACTGCTGGGGGTGGTTGGACTGGATGATCTCAGAGGGATTTTCCAACCTGAGTGACTCCAGAGTTGTGTGATAAGAACTGTAGCTGTAGGCACTTGAGAAATTGTGATTAGGTGAGCATATTCTGAGGCAGATTCAAGTGGCACCCTTAGCACTGCCAGTTCCAGCAGCAATTTATTAATTGCTACAATTAATCCAGGACGATTGGACAATTAATTGGGCAATCAGTTCAGCAGTGAACATTCCATGGGCAGTAGGCTGGCTGATGTTTGCACTGCACAGAGAAGACGTGAGCAGCACACAAAATCCGTGTTGTCATTGGCACTCTGGGACTGCATCCTGGCAGTGACACTTCTCAGGGTTCTCCTGCTGGATCTCACTCCAGATCAGTGAGTTTCTGGCTGAAATGGCTTAACTTTATTGGTGGTACCTGGTATTGGGGCATGAGGAGTTTTTCTGGAAAATTCTGGGTGTTTTCTGAAGGTTGGAGAGCTGTGTAAGTGCTGGCAGTCACTTGGTATGCTCAAGTTTCATTAGGATCTGTCTCATCAAGACTTTGCTCTTTCCCAGTCAGGCAATATATTCCTAGTGTTAAATTATTGGTGTAATTATCCTGTTTTACTGTCTGTGGGCAGCTTGGACTCGAGGAGAAGTGTTCACCTACCTATCATTGTGCCCTTTAATACGTTTTCCACTTGTGTACATTATTTCGATCAGGTGACATTTCCTTGTAAAACCAGCTTTTCGAAAGTGTTTTTCTTTGCAGCGTGTCATTGGCTGTAAAAAAGCCACTTCTTAGCTAACAAACCTTTACAATATTTGGCAGGCGAAATCACTGCACTAAAAAAACAACAAGACACAACCCACAAGAGATACAGACCGAGCTGTGCTTTGCTGGAAGTGCCCCACTTGCAGTTAATTTTCAGCAGCTGTGGCACTACAATAAACCCTCTGGCTGGCTTTGCAGGGTGGAACAGGCTGCAGGCAGAGATTTTCTCAAGGAAGCCTCTCAGAAAGGCAGCGCTGCTGCATTCCTGTCCCTTTCCCAACACTGCCAGCACCAGGTGTATTCCACAGGATGTCAGCTTCCCTCCTGGGAAAGGTCATGCCTTGCTTCACAGGGATACAATGGGGAGGGCTCGTTCCCAGTTTGCTTGGAAATTGTTTTGTCTCTGCTGAGCTGAGAGTTTCAGCCCTTGCTTTCCATAGATGCTGTGTTCAAGTCTCACATTGTACATTCATTTTTGGTTTCATGATCTTTCTTTGTGTTTTTAGTGAGTCCTGGTGATGGCAGCAATGACAGAGACCAACAATATCCATGCAGTGACAGAAGGACCAGAAGGAGACGATGCCAAGTGCAGTTTTCACCACAGAATGTTCCTGGAACCCCAAGAGGAGAAGACAAACTTGAAGGCTCTGCTGGTTAAGCAAGCAAAGAAAACTTGCAGCTGCACGCCAGCCAAAATGAAAGATTGTGTTTTGGGGTTCTTCCCCATCTTACAGTGGCTCCCTAAATACAACCTCAGGGAGTATCTGCTGGGGGATGTGATGTCTGGTGTGATCGTGGGGGTGCTGCTGGTCCCCCAGTCCATTGCCTACTCCCTCTTGGCTGGGCTGGAGCCCATCTATGGCCTCTACACCTCCTTTTTCTCCTGCATCATTTACTGCATCTTCGGCACCTCCCGCCACATCTCCGTCAGCATCTTTGGGGTGGTTTGCCTGATGCTGGGGCAGGTGGTGGATCGGGAGGTGGAGAGAGCTGGCTTTGACCAGGAGCCAGCCGTGCTCAGTGCCCTGCCAGCCCTGGGAGGGGACAGGAACAGCACCGGGAACGGGACGGTGCCAGCGCCGCTCTGTGACAAAAGCTGCTACGCCATGGCCGTGGCTGCCACCTTGACCTTCATCTCTGGAGTTTACCAGGTGAGGGGAGGGGCACAGACAGCTGTGGTGTGCAAATTGTTGTCATTCTTCTGCAGGGGACTGTCCCCATCCTGCTGGGCTTGCACGTATCTTCGATCTGTGCTCCAGGGCTGGAGGTCACTGTGGTGCAGGAAACTCCTCAGGGTGCTCTCCTCGTTTTTCAACAGCTTTCCCTGCCTACATTGCTTCTCTTTGCTTCTCTTTTAGGGAGTGCTCCCCATTTTTAAACAGCATTTCTTGCCTGCATTGCTTCTCTTTGCTTCTCTTTTGGGGAGTGCTCCCCGTTTTTTAACAGCTTTTTCTGCCTGCATTGCTTCTCTTTGCTTCTTTTTTTGGGGAGTGCTCCCCATTTTTTAACAGTATTTCTTGCCTGCATTGCTTCTCTTTGCTTCTCTTTTGGGGCCTGCTCCCCATTTTTTCCTGCCTCTGTTGTTTCTCTTTTGGGGACTGTAAGGATCTGCACCTCCAGCTCTCAAGGTTTGCTCATCACCTTCCTCACTGTGGCCTGAAGCTCTGTTGATTATTTTTACATTAGACCCCATTTCATCAGGCCAAAAGGTGCATCAGACTCGTAATTCCATTCTTTTATCATTTGCCTCTAACAAAAAATATTTGGACAGTAAAAGTATCTCCAGTTTCCTTTTATTTGTAAGTGTCCTTTTAAAAATTTGCTGTTTGCCCATTTGAAGCCAAAACAATGTTTTGCATGGAAAGGATTCTACTGAGAGGATACAATATTTTTTTGTATTTATGTATCTCTATTCTGTATTTATGTATCTATTTTCTAGAACTCACTGCTTGCCTAAATTAAAGCAGCTATCCTTGTTTTTAGTCTTATACATTAACCAGAATGGGATTATTTTTTTACAGTACTGCAGAGCTGTGGTATTTGAGTTTGTGAGTTCACATTCATTTGTTCTCACCTGTCCAGGGTGACAGCCAATCAAAATATCTAGGAGGGGAACAAAACTTGTTTGTGATATTTTAAAACACAGGTTTGGGGCACAAACTGGAACTTTTTGTACTGCAAGTTCATGTTGAGTTATTTCAGAAATATTCTGGGCCTCCCAGGCTTCAGTGGATTTTGGGTTTCATCTTTCATCCCTGTGGGATGGGTGCAGTTTTGAAGTTGTGAATTGCACTTAATATTCCTGGCAAGTAGAAATACAATTTTTTTTTTTTTTTATCTGAAGAAATCAGATTAGTTTATCTTCAGTCCCTCTGCATATTAGGCATATTCTCCACAGGCCAACACCCTCAGATTTATTTTTTTCAACCAAAATCACATATTCTTTGTATCAGAAACTTTACAATCAAATCATAAAAAGCAAATCTTCTCACAGCAGTTAGTGCAGCCTAACTAGGTAAGCTAATTATTGTTAATGTTTTACACTTAGAACAACACTGAGTTAATTATCAAGGCTATAAAGGAGCCTTTTTGAGAGCTGTGAGCTGATTTCAGCCAGTCCAGGTCCCAAACCTGCCTCCTCTTCAGTAATTCTTAGAGATTATCGTGGAGTTCCCAATTATCTCTATTTTTATGATCTGCAGCAGAGGAGTTTGCAGCTCACAGACTTTCTGAGTCAGAGGCATCAAACTTTCTGCAGTGCAAAGGACAGTTGTTACCCCACAAGCTGTGGGTTTATTGCAGGCTCTGAACTCCAGTGTAAGGCAGGCAAAGGCCACCAGAAAAGTTTTTAGATCCTTGCAAAGTTCACAGAGTTTAGAGGAACTGAAAGAGAAACTACAAAAGCAGACAGTATTTCAAATGTAGGGTTTGGGGTTTTTTTCCTACGTTTTCTTTTTTTCTTTTTTCCCCACCAGGGTAATTAGCAGAGCAAATAAACATTTGTTCAGAGGATGAAGATCCCCAAAAAGCCTGGTTTGAATACTGGAGATTTTTCTCCCTGCTCAGACCATGCCTCATCCTCCAGGGCTGTGCACAATGTTGGGTTTTTTTGTCCCAGCTGACAGAATCTGTGGGATTTGTGTCCTGACATGCTGTGTGTGGCTGATTCCTTGCAGGTGGCCATGGGTTTCTTCCAAGTGGGCTTTGTCTCCGTGTACCTCTCGGATTCACTGCTGAGTGGGTTTGTCACAGGAGCCTCCATCACTGTCCTGACCTCACAAGTCAAGTACCTGCTGGGCCTGGACATCCCTCGGAGCGGGGGCATCGGCTCCCTCATCACCACCTGGATAAACATCTTCAGGAACATCCACAGGACCAACATCTGCGACCTCATCACCAGCTTCTTGTGCTTCCTGGTGCTGGTCCCAGCCAAAGAGCTCAACGAGCGCTTCAAATCCAAGCTCAAGGCTCCGGTGCCGGTAGAACTCTTCGTGGTGGTGGCAGCCACTCTGGCATCTCACTTTGGGAAGCTGAGAGAGACCTACGGCTCCAGCATTTCTGGGCACATCCCCACCGGGTTTCTGCCGCCGCGCCCTCCAGACTGGAGCCTGATTCCCAACGTGGCGTTGGATGCCATCCCCATTGCCATCATTGGCTTTGCCATCACCGTGTCCCTCTCGGAGATGTTTGCCAAGAAGCACGGCTACTCCGTGAGGGCCAACCAGGAGATGTACGCCATCGGCTTCTGCAACATCATCCCCTCCTTCTTCCACTGCTTCACCACCAGCGCAGCCCTTGCCAAGACCCTGGTCAAGGAGTCCACGGGCTGCAGGACCCAGATGTCCGGGCTGGTGACCAGCCTGGTGATCCTCCTGGTGCTCCTCGTGATCGCCCCTTTGTTCTACTCCCTGCAGAAATGCGTCCTGGCCGTCATAACCATCGTCAACCTCCGCGGGGCCCTGCGCAAGTTCAGGGACCTGCCCAAGATGTGGCGCCTGAGCAGGGTGGACACGGTGATCTGGGGGGTCACCATGGCGGCCACGGCGCTCATCAGCACCGAGATCGGGCTGCTGGTGGGGGTTTGCTTCTCCATGCTCTGCGTCATCTTCCGCACCCAGCGGCCCCAGGCGCCTCTGCTGGGCTGGGTGGCTGAGTCCGAGACCTACGAGTCCCTGTCTGCCTACAAGAACCTGCAGACCAAGCCTGGGGTCGTGGTGTTCCGCTTTGAAGCCCCCCTCTACTACATCAACAAGGAGTGCTTCAAATCCTGCCTCTACAAGCAGACCGGGGTCAACCCCGTGTGGGTGAAGGCAGCCAAGAAGAAAGCGGAGAAAAGAAGAGAGAAGGAGAAGGAGGAGGGGTCTGGGGACAACCAGAGCAGCACCCCCGTGGATTTGGGGTTGGAGCCCGTGGGGTTTCACACCATCGTGATCGACTGCTGCGCTGTGCAGTTCCTGGACACGGCCGGCATCCGCACGCTCAAGGAGGTCTGCAAGGACTACGAGGACATCGACGTGCAGGTGCTGCTGGCCCAGTGCAACCCTTCTGTCAGGAGCTCCCTGCTCCGAGGGGAGTTCTTCCAGGAGGGGGAGGACCACCTGCTCTTCCACAGCGTGCACCAGGCCGTGGACTTCGCCCTGGGCATGCAGGGGCACGGTGCTTCGAGGAACTAGCTTGGAAAGATGGGAGATTGGAACAAAGCCCGGGCAAACGTGTCTGTGTGTCTGTGAAATGGATGTGTGTGTGTGCTCAGATAGCAGGGCAGGGCACTCTGGTAATGTGCAATCTCTCTGGATTTACCTGCCAGGAGTATTGATTCCATAGAGGAGGGACTGAATGAAGGTGGTTCTCAACTTGATTGTGGCCAATCTGCAAATCTGGGTTGTTCATCTCATGTCTCCTCTCTGGAGCTTTCTGTGTCTCAATTCCACTCCTAAGTTGTGATCAAATCTGTTTTGCAATCCTGTCCTTGTGGATGGGGTGGGATTTTGGGGTAGTCTGGACATGCTGTCCAGCTGAAGAGTGAGGCAACTCCTTTTTCATCCCTCATGCTGGCATTGCTTTCCATCACCACGCCCTTGTTTGCCAGGGAATGGCTGCCAGGGACTGTTTGCTCTGGCCTTAGAGGGCAATGTTTGATTTCTCCTGAATCTCAGATAGAGGAATCAAATCTAAACATGCAGGAAAATATCTGAATGGATATCTTCTGAGCAAGCACCTCTCACCTCCAGAGGTTCTGGCACTGCCTCCTAATTCAGCCAGGCCACAAGGGCATGGTTATCTCATTTCTCCACAGGCCTTGACCTGCCTGTGCCCATGGAAATGCTCCCTCTCCAGTTTGATTTTAATGAATTTTTCTTTTCACAGATGACTCTTCAGCAGTCTGATTCGTTCTTATGGTCAGTCAACTGTTTTCCTAATATTTAGGAACTCTTTAGAATCGTGAACATTAGATATGGAAAATATCTAGTTCATTAATTGTAACCAAAAAAAAGTTCCTTCTAGGCAGTTCTTTATGCCAGGCAAAGAGAATCACAGGCACCAAAGAGAAAAGGGACAAATAGATTATCCAACATCTGCCCAAATGTCACAGGTCTGTGTCACACAGACTTTGTTCATGAATTTATTGTTTATAAACCCTTTGTTCTGTCCTGGACTTTATGCACAGACCGTTGGAAAAGGAACCAGGAAAATCCTTTCCTGAGCTTTTTTTAATCACGTCAGTGTGAAGAGAGCTTTTAACTTTTTAACTTTGATTTTAAATTATGTGGAAGTGAAGAGTACCTGCTCTTCATGCTAAAATAGAAGGGTAGGAAGAGGTTCTGTTTCCTCACAGCAGTAGAATACAATCATGAAGGCAGAACTGGGAATGAACAGCTTTTCCTGAATACCAGCTCTACACAGCACACATCCCTGGAAGAGCGAGCCTCCCTCCCAGAGGAGTTTACAATCTGAATTTCAGGTGCTTCGCAGCTTTTAAAAGGGAAAGGTGCTGTGTACAGACACTATTCTCATCCTTAACAATTCAAACATAATGAGTCAGAAGCCCAAAGAGGCGTAAAATCCAATATGAGTTGTGAAATGTTTACTAAATAGAAAGATGTCTTGAGTTTAAACGGTTTTGTTGGGTTTTTTGGTTTGTTGGGGGTTTTTTTCTTTCTTTTTTTTTTTTTTTCTGAGTGAGGACCAGTAACTATTCTCCTCTTTCTGTGAAAGCTGAATGTCATGGATCACTTCACTCTGGGAGCCTCGAAGAAGGATGAGGCAGCAGGAAGATGAGTCCTTTTTGTGTTGACTGAACTTTCTGCGTTTTTTAGGACACCAGAGCAGCACATGGGGAGGTGAGGGATGGCTGTAGCACAGCTTGGAAAAGGAGAACCTCACCTATCCCATGTCCTAGAGCTGGCACTGGTGAGGAAAGAACCCTCTGTGTGTCTCTGAGAAAAGCCTGCAGTGTTCAAACCCCCCCAAATATTGTTCTGCCTCAATCTTGGGGCTTGTTCATGAAGGAGATGAATCCCAAATTCTGCTGAATTTCTCATTTGCTGCTGTAACCTCCTGCATGGGCATTTTTATTCTGGGCTGAGGATCCTTTGTGCAGTTTGGGGAGCTGTGATCACTGAATTGTCATTGCCAGAGAGGGTTGGGCTGAGCTGTATCAAAGCACTGAGCAAAGTTATATTTTTAGGTTGTATTTTAGCTTTTTAACCAAACCCGTTTGGTGTGGGAAGGTTTGTCCCCACAGGGATGGCAATGCCATGGCCTGGGGGACTCCTTTGTTCACACGATCAGAAGGAATCTCTGGAACTTGGAAGAAAAAGCCTCAATGCAGTTCTGAAATGCTGATTTTTAACTCCTGTTTTGCCGGAGGGCAGAGCAGCGCTAGAAGCAACTGAAAGTGCTGGTGACAAAGGACAGCGCCGGGGTTGTTGCAAATGGTTTTCGTTGTTGTTGCAAATGTTTTATTTCTTATTGCAAATGTTCCTGCCTTCCTGCAGCTGCTTATTCTCATCCCTGGGGCATGGGCAGGGCACAGGGAGAGCAGCAAGGAGCTGCTGCCCAGGAGACCTCAGGGCAGATCAACCACAGATGGACAAAAATCAAACAAAACCAGCTCTGGGTGATTCTTTCCTCTCTCCCCTGTTCTTTCCATGCTGCCCAGCTGGGGATTTTTTTCACCTGTGACCATGCACAGGTTTGTGTAACCAATCTCCACAAAAATATGGTTCTGCAAATCCATTCCTACCTGTGCCAGGAGGGGAGGAATAGCAATGTAAACTCCAAAAAGGACCCACTTCCCACAGCTAGTGGGATGTGTATTTGTGGCTCCTGGGGATTTATTTCCATAAAAGCACAATGAAACAGCCACGAAATTATTTTTCATGTAATTAAATTAAATGATATCTAAAAGATGTGCTGAAGATTACCTGGAGCACGTTGCATTTGGCCTCAGTGCTGTTTGTGCAGCCTCCAGATTCCAATTCCAGCAAAACACAAGAAACTATTAAAATGCAACAGCAAAAGCAGCCAGGCAACCAAAAGCAATACTTTTAATGTTCTTATTTAAAATAACAGCCAGAGGTCATAGCATTAATAAGTATCTATTAATTCATGCTGCCCTGGCTAAAAGGGAACTGAAATAAATGCCACAGAGTTCAGTGCAATAGGGAGTTCTTGGGAATTAACTGGAGATTAAAGCTTCTTATGGCTGGAATTTCTCAGAACAGTGGGTTTCAGCCCTGGAATCGTTTTTTAGCAGTGACATGGATCTGATTTGAGCCTTCTGGCAAGCTGCACATTTTGCTTGCATTTATTTATGGAGCCTTTAAAGCAATCCGATTTTATCTTTGGGAACTGGGGGTCACTGATTGGAAACTTTCCCTCTACAGCATTTGTTTTATAGAGGAATTCCATGTATTGACATATTTTGCTGCTCTGTGATGGATGCAGCAGCTGAATTTACGCTTTTTTTATCCATTTATGCTTTTGTGATATTCCTGTCCTGTCCTGGAAAGGGCTCTCCTGCCTTCTGCTGCTTTAAATGAACATTGGTAGGCACGGGCCAGGTTTTTTAGGGGGAAATCTGCCACACTCCCTTCTTCCTGTGCCTTCCCTCATCCCCTGAATTTGTAAACGATGGGAAGAGGGAGCCTCAGAACGATTGGGTTTGGGTTATCCATCAGTCTGGAGCAGGGATGTTCCTCCCAGTGCAACCTTCAGAACCTGCTGTAAATCACTTCAACTCTATCCCCAAACGTCCCAATCAGCAATTATCAGTCTAAATGAGGAATTAAGAGATCGTTAGCACGTTCATTAATGACAACAACAGAGCGTTATGGAAATGAACACTCTCAGTCTCAGCTGCTCTGGAAATGTCTGTAGCACTCTCCTGCTGGATGCCAGCCTCTGGTTTTCTCCGGTTTTCTCTGGTTTTCTCTGGTTTTTCCCTCCTGTGTTTCTGCTGTGGCTGAGTGCTGTCAGTTCCTCTTGGGCAGCAGCACTTAGAAATGTTTCACTTGTCTGAGTGTTTTGACACAAAAACCATTTCCAGTCCACAAAACAGGGGCACGAGGTGTTTATTTTGGGTTTACACTGACATTGCCAAGCTGAGATTCAGTGCTGCTGGTTTCCTTTGGGCTCCAGCTGCTCCCAAACTCTGCAGGACCAACCTCCACCTCCCTGGGGCTTCTTGGTGTGTTTTTCTGCCAGGCACTGGATGTTGACTGTAAACACAAGGAGCTGTGTGTGTTGGTGTTCCATGTGACCTGCTGCTTGCTTTTCATGATCTCTTGATAAAGCCAAAGCTCCCCAACAGCAAAGTGAGTGTAAAACCACTCCAAAATCCCCAGAACCAGGGTTGGGGGTTCTGCTGGCTGGAGTCTCAGCCGGGTTTGGGGCTGGCAGAGGCTTTGTGGAGATGTTTGTGCTGCTCAGGACCCACAGATAAACCTGGAGATGTCTTTATTGTGAGATTACTGTGATTTGGTGTCGTGCCTTTGTCCCCAGTGAGTGTGGCACGAGCTGCCTGTGTAGAAATTGAGGATTTCTGGGGTCCTGGTTCTTCCTTTTTGTCTCATTTTAATCTCAGTCCCAGCCAGGCCAGCAGAGCTGCAGCCATGGAAGGTGCTCCCTCCTGGGAGAAACCTCAGCCACCCTTTTGTGTCTCTGCTTGTTTCTGGTGGATTTTGCCAAGAGGTTCAAATCCACTGCTGGTGGTGCTGAAGGGCAGAGATGAGAACTGCAGGCAGGAAAACCTCCTGGGTTTAAGCCATGCCCAGAGCCTTGTGCTGAGGTTGGGGAACTCTGTCCTAGCTCCAGCTGAGGGTGAAACCCTTCAGGCAAAAAAATCTGTTTCAGGGCATTATCTCCTGTTGTGGGTTGGGGTTTTTTCCACCTGCTTTGGAAAAGTGATTAAACGCTTGAGGTAATTGACTTTTTTTAATTTTTTTTTTATTTTTTTCACGGACATTTCTAAGCTGATGAAGCTGTGATGCAAATATTCCTGTGCTGCTCTTGCCATGCTGGGGCTGTGGATTTGTGTCACTGAGATTGTTCTGCCCAGTGTGGGGTGATGCTGTGGGATTCCAGTATTGATGTCATTCCAATATTGGTGCATTTCTCCACGCCAGGAGGGTTTGCAATTCCCTGCTGGCACAGACCAGGGAGATCCTGACTTTAGTGCAGGCTTTGCACTGGGAATGACCTCGTTAAATCCCAAGAATTAATTACACCACATCATCATCTTTATAAGCCTTTGGAGGATCAGCTGCTGGTGTGAAAACCAACCTGATCTTTATAATTTCAGCCCAATTCTATCTGGAGTGGAAATCATTCTGAGCCTTGCTTTTTCTTTTGAGATCATTGCAGTGCTAAAAGCAAGGCCTCTGGTTAGGTAAAATGGCAAATATTTAATATATATATTTAGTTCATAGCATAATTAGTACCTGTCTATTTTATTTTCTAGAGATGCTATAAGCTAAGGCATCATGGTATTCTTTGATGTGCAAATTCATCAAATATTTCAGCATCGGGTGGAGAATCAAATTTCCATTGAGGTAAAATTACTGCTTCAATATTTGAATTCCAGCTCTGACAGCACTTAGTCCAGCTCCTAAATAATCTAAAGATTCTACATGCAGATAGGAAACATTTTGTTGAACTTGGGTCCAATTTTTTATATCTGATTTTTTTAACTTAAAGAAGTTAATTTTATGTTTATTTGAAATGCAATTAAAGCATGGTTAAGGAGAGGTAAAACCTCATTTTTTTATGAGAAGCACTTGATGCTTTGAGTCTTTGTGTTCCTGACCATCTCTGCTATGTTCTTGGTATGTTCTGAGGTGTGATTTTTTAATAATTGAAAATTCAGAATCATTTTAGATAGTGGTGAAGAATCTTCTGCAGAACAAATAAAAAGGCAAAGTGTGCCTGGAGTTTGTTGGAGAATCACTTTAACCCAACAGGACCTCAGGACTGCACTGGATCCCATTGATCAGCAGATCTGACCTGTTTACAAAATAATTTATGTCTTGTTGGAGTAAAATGTGGGGAAGTTGGTTAATGTGTAGAAAAAAATCACTTCATTTTTTTTGCTGTGACTTGTCTGTGCAGTAAAAACAAGATGTAAAACCCCCAGGTGGGTGGTGGGGCTGGGGGAGCTGTGTCACTCCCTGCTGGCAGGGACTGTCCCCATGCCCACTGTGGGGACAGAGGGGCTGCCACCAGCCCCTCCCTCACTGCTGGGCTCACCAAGAAACGTTTGTAGGGAAAATCTGATTTTGTCAGAGGTTTTCTCACGTCCTGTTGGAGGCTCTCCTTGCCCTGTCCTGTCTGAGCTGTAGCCATTGTTATTTTTAACTGTTTGTGTGCCTTGTTTTGCTGCTGGAGATTTGTTAGCATGAGAATTTTCTGTCAAATCTGGTACAAATCATTGGGGTTTCTTCAGAATGATTAAAAAATGAGATTTAGAAGGGGTTTTTGTTGTTGTTGTTGTTGTTGTCACATAAATTAATGCTTGATCACAGGATGGAAGGGACCCCAGAGGGTCACTGGTGCCACCTCCCTGCTCCAGCAGGGCCACCCCAGGGCACAGCAGAGTGTCCAGACTGCTCTGGAATAGCCCCAGAGAGGAGACTCCAGCCCCTCTCTGGTCTCTGAGTGTCCCCAGCATACTCAGGGACAGCCCCTTGTCCCCCAGAACCCCCAGATCCTTCTCCCCAGAGCTCCCCCAGCTCCATGGGGTTGTTCCTCCCTGGGTGCCAGACCCTGCCTTGGCCCTGGCTGGATTTCAGGCAGCTCCTTGCCCATCTCTCCTCCCTGCCCAGGCCCTTTGGGAGGGCACAGAGCCCTCAGGGGTGGTGGCTGCTCCTCAGTCTCTCCATGATGGGTGAGTGACACAGAGCCCAGCAGAGCCCTGGGGACAGCAGTGACAGAACCCAGCCTGACCCTGTGCCCCTGGGGACAGCAGTGACAGAACCCAGCCTGACCCTGTGCCCCTGGGGACAGCAGTGACAGAACCCAGCCTGACCCTGTGCCCCTGGGACCAGCCTGGGCTTTGCTCAGGAGGAGCAGAGACCCTCAAGGTGGCCAAACCCCACTGCTGTGCCTCGGAGGATGCTGCAGCTGTGAATTTTGGATAGAAAAGCCCGCTGTGTTCGATGCTGAGTCCCAGCCCCTGTGTGCTCCCTGCAGCCAGGGCAGGGTTTGTTGTGGCATTAATGATAATGAGCACGTGGGGACAATGATGAGCCGTGTGCCAGGGAGCAGCACCCTCCTGTGGGCCAGCACTGAATTCCTGAAGTGCACCAAGGGCTGGGTTTGCTGCTCCTTGGACTTTACAACAGGTGTAGTTACAGCAGCTGGTATTTCACACTCAGCCTTGCAGAATATCTGCCCTGTGTTGCAGCGTTCCTTGAGATAAATCAGGCTCTGCCAGGGGAGGTTTAGATTGGATTTTGGGAAAGGTTTTTCCCCCAGAGGGTGCTGGGCATGGCCCCCAGGCTGCCAGAGCTCCAGGAGAGCCTGGACTCTGCTCCAGGGATGCTCAGGGTTGGATTTTGGGGCTGTGCAGGGCCAGGAGCTGGACTTTGATCGTCCTTGTGGATCCTTTCCCTTTGATGCTGTGATTCCATTCCAGGCTCAAGTCACAGCCAGTAAGAGCCAGAAAAACCTGGGAGCAGCTGTGAGGGCAGTTCTGGGCAGTTGCTGTGACATTCTGTCTGCAAATGTGTCCTTGAGGCATGGAAAAGCCTTTCCTGTCCCAGCATGGCTCAGCCTTTACCTGAGGATGCCTTTTACCTCAGGGGACCTCTGTGCACGGGCTGCAGGTTTTGTGTTGGTGCCAACAGAGCAGAAGGAGCGCTGGGTGATGGGGAATGCCCCCAGGAGTTTTCTCCTGGAAAGCAGAGAGCAGCCACTGCCTGCAGCACGGGGAGTCTGGTTCACAGCTGACACTGCCAGGTTCAGCCAGCAGCGCTTTTACCTGGGCTGCTTCAGGCTCTGCCTCACCTGGAGTTAACCCATCCTTGCCTTCCATGCTCCTGTACTTGTGGGACCCCCCCAGCCCCATCTCCTGGCTCTGGGGTGGGTTGGGAAAGGTGTCCCAGGGTCCCAGCCCCTTCAGAGCCCTCCCACACAAACTCTGAGCACTTTGGCACAGCTTTTGCAGCACTTCCTCAGGAAGAGGCTTCATCAGCCCTTTTCCCAAACCTGTTGGCTCCCACCACACCCAGTGTTTGAGTGCTGGGAAAAAGCTGCTCCTGTTTAAAATCTGATGGAAGATCCAATCTTGTCAGGAGAAAATCAGG